>NC_051170.1:9593870-9649664 GCF_013339725.1 Rhipicephalus microplus
AGAGGCATTGCAAATGGTCCCGCTCATATTCCAGAGCTCCGCTGGCCCTTGCCATTATATCTGTCTGATGAACCAGCCGAAGCTGATCCTCAAAGGCCGAGTGGGACAGCAGTGCCTTTCACTGTTTTCCTGTGTTGTTGTTCATGTTGTGGTGTTGTTCATTGTGTAGTGTACACTCCTACGGGATGTGAAACATAATAGGTGTAGTCTCGCATCTTGGACATATATCGCTGTTTACGCTGAGGGGTAGAATACATGTGACTGTGTAAGTTAATTTATGTGTTTGTCTGGAGACAGATAAGAAAGTTAAGTGTAGAATCGTTTAATGTAAAGAAGCTCTAACTGCGGTAACCTCCTCCTTTGGGCTATTCAGCGGTAGGGCGACAAAAATCAATACAACTGTTATGACCCCCTCATCTTAAACGCCTGCGTTTATGCTGCTTTCATCTCTTCTCTTGAGTCTGTGTTTTTTGCATACCAACCATTTTGTGAGAGTACATGCTTCAGGGCAAATTTTAGCGCTTGCAATAATAAAATCATTCATACAAGCGTTGTTTTTGCACTATTTTTTAAATAAATGTACGTGTATTATATCAAGCACCCGTCAACAGAGAGCTTCGGTTCAACAATGAGTGAAACTAATATTTTATGCAAACCTGTCGCGCAAATTTGAAGGCAAGGTAACTATGCGCGCTTTTTTCGGTTTTGATATAGTGTACAGAGCAAAGATTTAACTGTTCCATCACAAATCATCGGCATAGTAGTTCACAATACTGTAAATCTAAATATGACGGGTTAAATGGCACTGATAAATGAGTAAAAATTATTCTGCATGTTGATATGAGAAAAATAAAAGCTGTAAGTATGCCACATACTCTCTCATAATTTATACCAGGGTATTACGCTTAAGAAAGTACTCATGGGTTCAAAACTCTTCGTGTGGCTTCGGGGAATGAAATTTATAATTACTTAAAGGTATACTCCCGGCCCAAAGCGCTTTCTGAAACGAACGGAATTATGCCAGGAATGGGGCGCTTTCGCAGACACAACCAATAAGCGGATTCCGCATCGTTCAGTAATAACTAAGTGTTGACACAGTTCACTCGATATCAAGTCTCGTACCGTTCTCAAACCAGTCCTCGTTGTTTATTGAAAGCTCTATTTCGAAACGTTCAAGAGAGCCTAATGTGAAAAGGAGTGGAGGTCGATGCTGCAGACCGAAGCAAGCCGTGCTGCATACGGATTACTGCACAATTTAAGGGCGTCAAGCTCAGTAATTCGCGATATGTGTGGCTTTCGCGCAGATTGTTGATACACCTTAGCGAAAAATGGTGCATACTAAAAAGTAAGCCACTTCGAGACACGGTCTCCACATACGCTGTTAGCTTCGCAATCACAATCGCGTGTACGCGCGAATAAAATTCCACGCATCACCGTCACCATCAATAAGCTGCACGTATAGTGTAACTAAAGTATTTTTTCAAGCTCCCCATCGTATGCGGGGTGTTCTGAAGAAACATGTCCGAAAATCTCGAATATTAACAGAAATTTATTATTTGCTGGCTGCCTTCATAGCTATTGTTTCTGTGCGGCAGACATTTGATGGAGGCTTGAGACAACTAATTGGAGCAGGAGATAAATAAATTGAAACAATCATCTTTCAAATTACCGAGTACACGCGATAAATGTAAAATGGGAGAATCGAAGTAATTCATGGGAAGAGCCCTTTGCCGCCCTATGTTTACTTTAAAGTTTTCATGCTGGTGATTTTCACAGAGTAAAAAAATTCTACCAGATTTGCCAGCAAAACCAAAACCGATGCCGAATTGAGCGCTTTAGTTTATTCACAATGAACAAATGTCAGAATGCGAGTGCTTCAATGATTACCGACATTTGATACTTTCTTGTGTGTAATAAATTTTGAAATTTCTGATATTCGTACAATTTGATTTGCCCGCAAATCAGTTCTGTGAAACTTCCAATATGGAAGAAGATTCATGAAATAAAGAAGATATTACTGCCCTCCATTCATTTGTAGCAACAGGTCACAAGGCAAATGCATATGTATACTTTTCATGCGGCGCTCGTGCAAGAGACGGATTTTTTTTCACCAGAGAACCTCTTTTTCTAGCACTCCGTGTGAGCTGCCTTCGCAATTTCGTACTACAAAGAAGTGTAGGGCAATATGTTTCCTTGTCACAAATGCACTTACTTTGTTATGAAGATTTACTTTTGTGATAACACAACAGTCCTGTATTCCATGTATTCAACGAATATTGTTCAGCCTCTAAATATACAGCAGTGTCTTCATCACTTTATTCTCTTACTTCCATATCTCCCGGTGCCAGAAGAAAGTGTTAAGAGAAGAAAGAGTGGAGCATCACCTTCCTGAAGATCTTTCCCAGTGACCTGTATTCTAATCCAGAGGCACGAGAAGAACGAGAAATTGGTCGATCGGCGTAACCAAATTACAGTGCAGCGAACCGACACAACAGCCGTTTGTACCGGAGAAATAAATGTGCCACCCGAGTGAGGAAATATATAAAATCAAACCGTATCTTCAGACACCCGATATTTAACCGCAGTGAGTGCATCGGCAGCCCACAAATAGAAGAAAATAAAATGTCTGAGGATTGTACGGATAATGGATTCGGCTTCGCGCCTCTTATCGCGATTTTCTTAGATGCGGGTAAAGTGATTACCCTTGTTTCAACAGCACTCTGACTTGGGCTAGTTGACACATAATTGGATAGGCTTTAGTGTGATTTAGACGAAGACCAAGGAGACACACAGAATACAGACGAGCACTGACTTACAAGTGAGTTTATTTGCACTTGAACAAGGCTTTTTGTGCGCCGAAACCGGCCTGTATTAACCTGTACACTGAAGAGCAAGAAAAAAGACGATATTAATGAAACCCAACGTCTGTAAGCAAAGACAAAGAAAAAAATGCAAATGCCTACAGTGGGACAAAATAGCCTGCTCGTGAAAGGCACTGGTTCTTTGTTCGAGAGCTTGTTCGTGCTTGTTCGTGCCTGCGGCTGCGTTCCTTGTTCCATCCTCAGGGTTGCGGTCAAGTAGCCGGCGGTTACTTTTATTTTATTTTATTAGATCTACCTCTTGTTCCGCAACTGTTTTAGTGCATTGATAAGTGTAACTTCTTATTTCATGTCTGTTTCTTCTCCGGGCCAGAGGCCTGCCCTCTGGTCAGCCTCTGTTCCCCCTCAAGATCTTCCTCTGGAGTTGTTTCTCCGCAATGGAACCCGTAGCGTTCCTGTCGCTTTGGTGCCGACCACCGGTGGGTTCATCCGCATGAAAAACCCCAAGACAATCCAAACGGAACTTCGTGCGATCACTCCCCACTCTCTACTGATAACAGAGGTTCGTCAGTTTGGACGCGGGGGGATACTATGCTGCTCACCAGACAAGGCCTGCATCCAAGACCTTCTGAAGTGCACTACTTTTGCATCACATCCGGTGAGCTCTTTTATCCCACCTCATCTAGCTTGCTGCAAAGGATTGGTTCGGGGGGTAGACGCAAGTCTAAGCCCAGCAGAAGTCTTGGACATCTTTTCCCCAGCAGGTGTTATTTCTGTTTACCGCTGTACCAAACAGGAAAACCAACAGAAAGTTCCCACTGAAACTGTAATTGCCACATTCGCTGGAACAGATCACCCTTCGGAGATCAAGGCATGGCCGCTTATTTATAAGGTCGAAGCTTTGGCTCCCCGTCCGCTGCAATGTGCTAAATGTTGGCGCTTTGGACACAGTACTAAAGGTTGCCGATCGGAGACTCGATGCCGCATATGCGGAGCCATATACGGGGCTGGTCATAGTACTGCTGAGTGTCAATCAGACAATAAGACATGCTGTTTGTGCAAGGCAAATCACGCTGCAGACGATCCTAACTGCCCCACAAGATCAAAGGAACTTCAGGTGATTGAAATCATTGAAAGGAGACGATGCTCTCGTAGAGAAGCAATTGCAGAAATTCAAAGCAGGAGTCAGGGTTATGCCGGTATAGCAGCTCGTTCACCTCTTTCTATGGATGCATCACTTTCTCAGTCCATTTCTGCTATGGTAGAAAAGGCCGTAGAAAAAGTATTAGAAAAATTTTTACTCAATCTGTCCGACTCACTCAATAGTATTATAGATTCACAGATGTCGGGTACATCTGATCGAATAACTAAGCGTATCCAACCTCCTAGTGCCTCAATTAGTAAACCTGCCGAACATCAGTCAGATGTCTCTATCGATAATGAGGCAATGCTTTCCAGTCCTAACACAACTGAGCAGGAAGGTATATCTGATTCAGAATCAATAATTAATCGAGATGTAGATATGGATGCTCGCCTTTTGAAACGCACCAGATCACCCACTAGCAAACTTAATAATTCTTCTCATCCGAAAACAAAAAAGAGTGTGAAGGAACCTAGGACTAAAGCGGACTTCTTAAAAGATAGTATCTTAGATCAAGCAGTTGCTACTGCTTGCTTATCATCATAGGGTACCTTAGAGTACTTCAGTGGAACTGCCGTTCAATTCTCTCTGCAACTACAGACTTATTATATCTAATTTCTCAACAATCTCCATACGTCATAATTTTACAAGAAACTTGGCTGTCTTCTGATCAAAACTTCTATCTAAAAGACTATCAGTGCTTTCGACTGGACAGAGACTCACGTGGTGGAGGATTAATGTTTTTCATTTCATCCAAAATTTGCCATAAAGCACACTTAGTTTACCAACAAATATCACACGATTATGAAGTATTGGTGCTGGAAATTCACTTTCCCGGATGCGCGCCACTATCTATAGTCAACAACTACTTTCCGGCTGGAATACAAGATGAAAGAGCCCTTGACGTGACTGCGAGTTTTTGCAGAAACAGTATGCTATTTGTGGGAGACTTCAATTCCCATCACGTTTCATGGGGTTTCCGCACTGATTCATCAGGACAACGGTTGTGGGACTGGACTAACCGGAATAACCTTATTTGTTGGAACTCCAGAGTTCCGACATTCGTTCGATGTAATTCGAGGTCCGTCTTAGACTTGACATTTGCTAGCTCAAGTGTGACAATATTGTCTTGGACTGTTCTTGATACTGCTACAAGTAGTGATCACTGCCCCCTGGTATTTGAAGTCAGCATTCCTTTAGTGACGGTGGATCGCCAGGTGCAAAGTTTTGTAAACTACTCTAAATTTAAAAAGAACTTACAGTCAACGCTGTCTTCCTTGCCCAATATGGAAACAAATATGAAAGCTATGAGCCTTTGTTCCACCCTAAAGTGTACAATTAAAAAATCACAGTTCACTATATCTTCAACAAAGGGAAAATTCATATCTGCCTGGTGGAATGCGGATTGCGCCAGAGATTATAGACGCCGCAACGCTGCATGGAAAAAACTCCTCACCAACCAATGTCCGACTAATTGGAGAAATTATTTATTTGCTAAAGCTACCTTTAGGAGAACAGTTTCATTAGCGAAAGACGATTATGAAGAAAAACGGTACAGCTACTTATCCAAGAGTGGCAACAAGAAAGCTCTATTCAGATTTCTCCGTAATCGTAAAGATATTACAGCACACGTAAATATTGACTCAGTTATTTTTTCTCCAACTGATTTGGAAAATACATTAACGGAAATTGCAATAGAATTGGAGAAGAGATTTACATCACAAATCAAAATAAAGTGTGCAAAACCGTCATTCGAAAATGATTTTATTGAAGTAAGTAGGGATGAACTTGCGCAGGTCGTTCGTATTCTGCCAAACACAGGTCCTGGACCAGATGGCGTCACTTCGGAAATGTTAAAAATATTATTCGACATCTCTCCTGAAGACCTCCTTAACGTTGTCAACTATTCACTTGAAAATAGTTGGATACCTCCTGACTGGAGACTTGCAAAAATAATACCGCTTCTTAAAAAACAGGGACTAGGAATGCAGATAGATAACATTAGGCCAATCGCTTTAACATCACACGTAGTTAAGTTAATAGAAAGAATACTTTACATTAGAGTTACGAAGTTCATAACAGATAATGCGATACTCAGTGCGTGCCAGATTGGATTTAGACCAGGTTACTCTATATGGTGGGCGCATGTTGATTTAGAGGCTCGTATAAAGCTTGCTCGGCACAGACGACAATATGCAGCCCTAGTAACCCTTGATTTAGCCAAGGCACATGACAGTGTTGAACATGCTATTCTTATCAATGTCCTAAAAGATCTTACGTTCCCGCAGCACATAACAAATTGGATATACGAATTTTTAAAAGACAGAAAATTCTATTGCTTCCAACGAGGTATTTCCACGCCGAAGTATAGCCAAACGAGAGGTGTTCCTCAAGGCTCTGTTCTATCGCCTGTGCTATTTAACATTTTGTTAAGTTCAATACCACAGACTGATAAGGTACACGTATATATATATGCAGATGATATCGCGTTCTTTGCATCTGACAACGATATTTATTCACTACATTCGACTTTACAGTGTTATTTGGCAACATTAGAAACCTGGTTTCAGAAAATTCATATGAACCTGAACGTAACTAAAAGTGCTATAATAGTTTTTCCGTTGGACGCACCAGTTACTATTTCTCTTCAGTACCATCAAGAAATAATACCCCAGGTTAATTGTATTAAATATCTGGGAGTACTGTACGATCAAAAACTGAGCTGGCGTGACCACATTGAATATATTAAAATTAAGGTTACACGCGCTGTTGGAATGGTAAGTAGGCTTGGCCGCCTCCGTTCCGGTCTTCGCAGAGATACGATGATCATGATTTATCGCATGTACGTTCGTCCGATTCTTGAATTTGGATGTGTACTATTCTCTGGTGGACCAGCATACAAAATAAACCCCCTCATTCTCTTAGAGCGGGAAGCCCTACGTAGTTGTTTAGGTGTGCCAAAATTCACAGCTAACAATGTTTTGTATCAAGAAGCTCGGATACCCACCCTTGCTTGCAGATTTCGTATTTTAACAGTAAACACCTATTTAAAATTTTCTGAATCCACTTTAAGAAGGCGACAATTTGTATTCTTTGCCGAGCCTGGTGTCTTTTTCAATGAGCATTGGTCCCGTTTATATAAACCCCAAGTGCTATTTGTTCAAACACTTCTAGATGCTTTAAATGTTAATATATTCGAGATCACACCATCTGTCAAACCAATCGGCCAAGTGCAAATAGAATTTGACGATATCTTTCCCATGAACGCTAAACACTTGCCCTCTAAATATTTGATTGGTTTATTAGAACAACACCTGTCTCAATTAGGTACTAATACAGTAATTGCAACGGATGCATCTATGAGTGGCGAGAAGCCAGGTGTGGGTATTTTTTCTCTCTCATTATTCTGGTCATTTTCATTACGCCTCCCAGATTATACACCAATATTTGAAGCAGAATTAACGGCCGTTATACTAGCTATTCGTAAACTTCCTTTGACTCATTCGACAGCTGTGATAGTGACTGACTCGTATTCTGTGTGTTCATTCTTATCATCGTCGTCGACATCAGCAGTACTAGAGACTTTTAAATCATTAATCCCAGCAAACATCCGTCTAGTGCGAATGATATGGGTGCCAGGCCATCGTAGTATATTTATAAACGAGATGGCTGACAAACTTGCGCGAACATCTCTTGATCTTCCGATTGTGCCAATTATGCCTGCTACAGCTTATGTAACATCAGCGAGGTTTAGAAAACTTTCCCTTCTTGAAGACTCATCTAAAACCATGATACCGAATCCAGATTTCTCGCACCTGCACTTCACATGGAATAATAAGTGGTGTCCCACGCGTAAATTGGAAGTCTTGGTAACAAAATTACGTTGCCGTGTACCACCTCTTAATTTCTACTTAAACAGGTCTGGTCTGGTGCCATCCCCTCTGTGCTCAAGCTGTAACGAACCTGAACATATCGACCATTTTCTTATCACATGTCACCAATTCAAAAATCAAAGAAAAAACTGCTTCGAAATTTTATTCAGAAAATTAGGAATATCACTTAATACTCCCAATATTTTGTCTTTTGGGGCCATTTCATTGGGACATAGCGACAGGAACATCTGCGGGGCTCTCTGCGATTTCATATATAACACAAGAAGATTACCTTGCTGAGTCAGCCATCAGCTCTCGAATTTTACTAGTCACACTACCACTTACTATTTAGCTGATACACTGCAATGATTCAACTTTCAGGAGAATTTCATATAACGATTCCACCACAGATATTTAACAAATTCTATTATTTCTCCCCCCCCCCCTTTTTTTTCTTTTTTTTCTTTTTTTAACATTGCGCCAAATTAATTTCACAGTCAAAACACAGTATTCATATTCCCCTAATCTAGAAAATCTATAGGTATTTACTTGCATTAACCACCGGCTTCTTGGGCAATCCCCCTTAGTGGGTGAGAGCCACAAAAGAAAGGAACAAGCAAGCAAGCAAATATCCAAGATCATGCACTTCTATATCCCACAAGGCAAACTGAAATCAAGACGGCACATGATTTATACTCTAAAAACAGCACCTTCAAAACAAAATCCGACCAAGTGCAGGGCGTGAAATATTCAACTTGTCCTGGTGATAAGTAAAGTGGGTGTCTAAAAGAAGAAGTGACAAAAAACACAGCGCGTGAGGATAAACGACAATACATAACAACCTAGAAACAGATATCGGCGTCAGTTACTAAAAACAACACCTCTCGGCAGACCCGCGCTATTCATAACCAAAAGCGTGCACAATCAATAAAAATGTGCCCAGGACGGACCAAGGTAAATCAAAACAACCCGGTGCTTGGGTGTCAAACTACGCTCTGTGAAAAACACACTAATTTGTGTCAAGGAAAACAAGCGTCAAGTAAAATGAAAGACCGATACACACATAAAACCGTGTTTCGTGAGTTTATATCGTCTTTTATTTTGCTCTTCAGTGTATAGGCTATTACAGGAAGGTTTTGGCGCATAAAAGAACTTGTTCAAGTGCAAATAAACTCAGTTGTAAGTCAGCGTTCGTCTATGTTCCTTGTGTCTACTTGGTCTTCGTCTAAATTGCGCTGAAGCCTATTCAATTATTATTTTTTTCGTGACGAACGTCTGACGAGCTGGGTGCCTAGCGTGGGCGGCTTTTTCTTTCTTGAGTTTTCATATATACATATAGGTTCGTATACATATACGGTTCATTACGGTGGCAGCGGTTGCGGCGGCGGAGACTGCAAAAAGCAGCCGAGACTGTCCACATAATTGCTATCGCAATAAAAAATCACAGCATATACACGGGGTGACAAGGCCTCGCGCAAGGGAGTGGGTGACCTTGTTGAGGTTGGGGAGGCGTGTGTGCACTGGACCCACGTGAACGGGGATCCATGTCAGGGTGATCATGTTGACCCAGCACACCCGTGAGGTGGCGTCGTGGCAAGCCCTTGACGTCCCCTCATGGGAGGCCTAGGCCCGGCCACTTAAACCTGCTGGTTTCTCAGAATAAATTGTATTCCTCCACCTCGACGGAGTAAATGATGATAAATGGGGTGAAGCGTCCGTCCATCCGTGCGTCCGTGCGTTTGTCCGTCCATCTGTGCGTCCGTGGCTTTGTGCGTGTCTTCATCCGTTTGTGCGCCCGATTGGACGGACGGACAGAGGCGCGGACGGATTGATAGACGCATGAACGGATGCACGAATGGACGGAAGCAAGAACGAACGGAGTAACGGAAGCACGGACGCATGAATTGACGTTCAGATGGATGCATGAATGAACTAAAGCACAGACGTGCAGATAGATGGACTGACAGAAGCGCGGACGCATGGATGGATGTATAGATTGAAGCACGAACGGGATCACTGACAGAAGCACGGATGGATGAATACAAGGACGGACGTATGGATAGAAGCACGGATGGACGCATTGGTGAACGGATAGACGAACGGATGATAGGACACACGGATGGACGGACGGACGCTTCGCCCCACTCATCATCATTCACTTCGTGGATATACTGCGAAAACCACTAACGCCATATAGTTATATTTATTTCCAAGGACATATACACACAATGCCACATATTCAGCAAGTCATAAACTAGAGGTGGCTACATACTACATACGGAAGAAGGAACGATCCATGGCCTAAGGAGCTTCGCCCCTAAAAGATGGTGCGTTCCAGCTATGATCAGTTTATTGACAGCCGACGCTCTGTCCGCCGCTGTCAGTAGGCAGTGTGTGTTGCTGTAGACTGTGCGTTTCCCAGCCGCAAGTTTGGCCAAATAAAAAGCTTTATCTTGGACAAGCTGACTGCTGCCTTTGTTCACGTCACGACCACGTCTCAATATTGGCGATTTTTTAAAACCAACTTTCATCGCTAAAGTTACGATGAATCCCGAATATAACGAACAAACTTATGGTCCCTATTCTGTAATGTTTGCTGCTCTCTTAACAGCTCCGTGAAGAAAAAAGCGTTCCGGAAAATTCCGCGTTTCCCTGAAATTCAGGCAAAGCAAAACCCAAAGAAATGAACTTTTATGCATATTTCTAACAAAAGCAAGATATTGCTAGCGTAATAGAAACTCGTGTAACTCGCGTGCTAACTCGGGTGTACTAAACAAAAGGAAAATCGACGTAAGTTTATATGGCGTATGCAACCTGAAATTATGCGCAATATAGGCTACTGTTGTGCTACAGATGGTCAATAAATTTCAGTGGTACATGCGCAACTCGTATATTATGAGGCCGATTTTCACTATTTTTTACACGTGTTTGTCGAAAAGGTCGACCCAGGTTCTAGGGACTTTCCCGATGGTAAATGATCACTACTGCGCACCCAACCGAAAGAAAGATAAAGAAAGTTGTGACGAAAATCGCGAGCAATGAATACCGAAGTATGCCATCTGAAATATAGATCATCTGCTGTCTCGATTTGTGGGGTTTAACATCCCAAAACCACCATAAGATTATGAGAGACGCCGTAGTGGAGGGCTCCGAAAATTTTGACCACCTCGGGTTCTTTAACGTGCACCCAAATCTGAGTACACGGGCCTACAACATTTCCGCCTCTATCGGAAATGCAGCCGCCACAGCCGGGATTTGAACCCGCGACCTGCGGGTCAGCAGCCGAGTACCTTAGCCACTAGACCACCGTGGCGGGGCCATCCGCTGTCTCCCATTGGGCCGTAAAAATATGATGTCCAAGTTTAAATCTAAAGGAGAGAGAGAGAGAGATAAATAGAGAGGAAAGGCAGGGAGGTTAACCAAGCTTGGCTCGGTTGGCTACCCTACACTTGGGGTGAGGGAAAAGGGGAATATTATAACGAAAAGAGACAGAAAAGATGAGGAGTAAGAAAGAGAAGCATAAATAGTCAGCTCGAAAATACACAGCACGGCCTCGCACAGTTCTTTCACAAGTGGTCGTGAAGTTTGGTGTTCCTTAAAAGGTACAAGAGGGCTTTTGTGGCTTTGCGCGTATGGGAAGCCGTCGGCCAAGGTCCCAGGATCTTCTCTTCTGTAAGCGGCCGTGAATCCAGCTGACAGAGCTTGGCTTCCATAATGCGTCGTTCGGTCTGGTATGCTGGGCAATGACATAGAATGTGCTCAAGCGTTTCCTCGCAGGCGCATATGTTGCATGCCGAAGTGCTCGCCATTCCAAGGAGACGAGAGTACGAATTCGTAAATGCCACGCCCAACCTCATGCGACACAGTAAAGTTTCAGCGCATCGTGGGAACCCGGATGGCAAACGAAGTTGCAAGTTTGGGTCGATCAAATACAGGTGCGTGTTGGAGAAACCCTGCGTATTCCATTGTAGGAGAGATATACGGCGAGCAAGTGATTGTAGTAGCCTTGCAGCGTCCGTTCTCAAGAGCGGTACACTGTAAACCAAATTACACCCATATAGGTGTTTTATAGTGTCTATAACTCACACCCCAACACCCCACGAAATGGGTGTATCAAGCAGTACTACACCTATATACCGTGGGCGGATTTCCGAATTTACACCCTATGGCACAAACATTTTTGGGGTGTAAAAGCAAATGTACACCCAAGTGGCCTTAAGGGAGTGAGGGAGTAAAAGCGAATGTACACCCAAGTAATCTTAAGGGCGTGAGGGTGTAATATTGCTATGACACCCTAACACCCTTAAAAACAAAAGTAGTGTAGGGGTGTAATTCGCCCAAACAGCAAAAGGGTGTGCGGGTGTTCATGCTGAATAATGCCCCAACACCCATGCAAAAAATACCATGATTCGAGTGTTACCCCTTTCCAGTAGGCCCCTGTAGAAGCACGTGAAAGCTTACCCCTTTAGCTAGACCTTTCATGTGCAGATGTCCTATTGTAGTGGCTCCTGCCACCGTGTGGTAATCCTGGCCCTAGCACAGCTTTTATGGTGCATATATGAAGCACAGCATATAAGGCTCTCACATATAACATGTAATCCTAGCTGAATCCGAAGGCATCACTCAAAATGAGCTGTCACACATAACAGAACGTTCAAAAAGTCATGCCATAGTGCAAAATGAAATCAAGCTTTATTTTATTAGAAACAGAGCACATACAGGCTTCAGAGACAAATTGTACCTTAATCAAAAGCCTTTTTCAATTGTGCAGAGCAGAGTGCCATTTGCTACAAAAGAAGACCGAAAATCAGACGTGAATGGTATGTCATGGAGCTCTAACGCCCGATGCATGCATATCAAGTACCACAGAAGAGCCTTTATTTGCACTTAAAAATGAAGAACTAATTTTAACACGCTTCAATGCAGCACAAAAGCACAATGCAGTGAAGCATACAAACAGCAGGAAGAGTAGTGCAATGCAGCATGCCTTATTTCTCCAATATACTGAAATAATATATCAATACACACTACAATTGCCTCATTGATATGCCACAGTTTGCATGTGTTGTCGCATGTCTTATGCATATTATGCAAGGCTAGTGGCATTCTAATGAATGTAATGACAAAACAGTCTTAAAATGGCATTTTCAATTCACAATAGCCCTTGTGTGTTCAGACATTCAGAATACTGGAGAAACAATAATACAGGAGTGAAAACAATAGGCAAAATTACAATAGCTTAACAGTGTCACTAGATACTAACCATGCAGAATAATTGATTTAAAGATGTAAAATATCAAGCGCATCACATATGTCCCCCTGAAACAATGCAACATCAAGGAACATAAAATGGACACACAAAAGCAAGGTGAAAGATTAACCACCTACAGCTAGCAGAGGTGGAGCAGCCAAGCTATCATCTGAAGCAATCTTTTGGAGCATCATATCTCGCTTTTCTAGGGAGAAAATTTAAATTTGGAGCAGGTTTCAGGAATAACAAACGCAGCATTTTTGAGCCTGAAATTCCAAATTTACAGCATTGATTGATATGTGCAGTTTAGCGTCCCAAAACCACCATATGGTTATGAGAAACGTCGTAGTGGAGGGCTTTGGAAATTTTGACCACCTGGGGTTCTTTAACGTGCACCCAAATCTGAGCACACGGGCCTACAGCGTTTCTGCCTCCATCGGAAGTGCAGCCACCACAGCCGTGATTCGATCCCGAAACCTTGGGGTCAGCAGCCGAGTACCATAGCCCCTAGACCCCCGTGGTGGGGCTCCAAATTTAGAGTAGTACAACAAATTAGACTGAATCGCACAAAAAGAAAAATATATGTAGAAATCATTTGATATCCGCTAATTCATTCAAAATATACGAAAGTGCAGCTATTTCAATAAAAGCAGTCTTGAACTGTCTCACAGTGAAAACAATGCTAACCTCCCTATTTACGAACGCTCCTCGACTCTAATCTCGTCCTTCACTTGAACTATCCGAGCACAGCGCCACCACTTGTCTAAAAATGACGCTGTGTTTCTCGAGAATCGCTGCAGATTATCCCTGATATTGGGTGACTTGCTCTGCCTAGAGGCTGCACTGGAATCAATTTTCTCAAGTCAAGATGAAGCATTTAGTGAAGGGACGTTCTGAAATACGGGGGTAAAACTCACAGTAGTATTTGCCAAGCTTGTCAAACTATTTGACAGGCGACCCAGAAATTCCAGATATTCGTAAAGGACGAGCTCAAGGGGGTGGCCAAAAGAAAAAAAGTGGCATATGATTTTATTTATGGTCGCTTAAGGCATCAAAAACCTCATAAATCACTCTGAAAGACGGCAAGCACTCATACTAGTACTCGTTATTGAATGGCATCTGCATGGCAGAGTAATATAGGGAAAAAATATTTTGTGCCCTGTGACAGCGAGTATTAGTAGCCACTTCCAAATCATAAAGCACTTTTCCGCAGAGCGAAAGCACACTCTAGCAAAAGCGATTTAAAAAGCGTTATGGACGTCATAGAGAGGGGGGGAGAACTTTCAAACCGTTCTACTCTTTTCTTTTGCTGTGAGGTTAGAATATAGTCAATTAAAAGTTAAAATTACGGTTGGCACATCTGTATTAGATTGGATGATGATGACCCCCGCCTCGATGGTTTAGTCGCCAAGGTACTCAGCTGCATTTTTCATGCAGGCGAAAATGCTGTAGGCCCATTTGCTTAGATTTGGGTGCACAAGAACCCCAGGCGGCCGACATTTCTGGAGCCCTTCCCTAAAGCGTCTCATAATCAAATGGTGGCTTTAGGACATTAAACTGCACACATCAATCAATTGGATGGTGATGCACAAACTTACATTGAATAATGGATTTTATGTTTCTTGATAAAAACAACAATACTGAGAAATAATTGAGGCTGGTTGGGCATAGCACAATGGTTTTATGCAAAATTAGGAAATTGTATCTAATTGACACAATTGGCGTGGCTGCTGTTCTCTTGAACATGCAAATATGAATACGAAAATAGCATGTATTATTGTGCTACAGACATTAAACTTGTGCTGTAAAGAGACATGAATGCCTGAATTGAATAGTCAATTTCGCGACGAAACGATCGCACAAAGAAAACACATGGACAGGACGGGTCATCACTAGCAGCTGTTTGTACCATATATTCATATTATAGCATATATTCATACACACAACCTTAATAAGGTGGCGAGTTGGCATGAAGTACTGATGGAGTTCGTGCCCCTAACAAACTAGCAAAGTTGCGCTGGTGCATCGCTGGAAATCAAGCTGAGCAGCTGAAAAGCTGTAAAGAGAAGCATGCGTGGCCATTCACGAAGTCTGCCACTGAAGTGGTTTACAAAATGCCCCTATCGTGCAGAAAGGGACATGTTAGCCAGACGACAAGGCGCTGCGTCAATGATCAAGCGAGGGAACACGCCCTTACAACAAAGAATAACGACGGTGCCCGTTCAAGAGCGCATGTCACTTCATGTGGATTCACACCCAGAGCGATTTCAAAGGGCTTTCACAAAAGAAACGGGGTATCAATTACGTTAGCAAAACTTCACTCATCATGTATGAGCTGAAAGCACGGTATCTAGCGATCATGTGTCCTATAGCGTGATTACGTAAGGGACGGCCCGAGTAGGTTGCACATGCTATGACGAAAAGTGGGTTTATATCAGCCTGTTTCCTCAAGAAATAAACAATTCCAAATGAGTGCCCATCCCGTTTGGGTGTTTTCTTTGTTTGTGTGGTTGTCATTTTAGCACAAAATTGACTAATATTTAATGGAAACACGCACCAACTATCCCAACAGCGAGTTCTACTAGATATGAATGCCACTACTTCACATGTAAACAACAATGGCACGTGCAGCCGCCTTAGAACTGTGAAAAAAGCAGTGTTATACATTGCCTCAGAGGAGGCACTTTCAATATATTTCTTGGTAAATAAAGGGCTTGATAAGCATAGGACCTTTTTTCTGTGTTCATGACATGCTGTTAGGGTGATTTCATGCCAAATGCCCAGCCATTTTGGCGACCATCTCAAATGCATTCGAAATATATTGTGCTGATTACCTGTATTGAAAGCAGTGAAACGGTAGGATATTTCGCAGAGAAAAAATCTTTGGTCACGTGGTTGCCTTCGGAACTTTCCGGAATGTCGTTTGGGTGTTGTTTGTGAAAAAATTTATTTTAAAAGTACGTTCTACACCAAACAGGGTCTATATGTTGAGTAAAGGTTCTTGTGTAAGGTGTTTGAAGCTCAGTAATATTATTGCAATAATACTGGCACATATGCTTCTAAGAATTTATCGAAAATGTGTTATGTTTGCAATTTTTTATTGCAATACTGCAATTCAATGAAAATCTGAGTAGTGAATACTTACTCCACGCAAGGTATATTTTGAGAAAAAAATATATTGGAGACCTCTCAAGCTGATAAACTTTATGAGAAAAAGTCATAAATTCTACAAAATCATAATTTTTGTCCATATTGAGGTGCGATTTACGTCATGTGGTGGCTCAACTAAAAATTACCTTTACACTTAAATTGAAAGCAAGTAACAGTTCTTTTCATATACCATCATTACATTTTTTTGTTTTAATGAACAAAATATTTTTTTAGCATTCCCATTGGCGCCTATCTTCCCATTTGGTCATACGACAGCTGCCGCTTTGAAACTCCCTATTTTCATCAATGGGAAAGTTCAAAACTTATTTTCTTCCTTAAAACAAAAATATGTAATGATAACAATTGGCATATGAAAATACCTTTTTTTTTCCTTTTGATTTAGGTTCGAAAGATCATATTTATTTGGACCACTCGACAGTGCAAATCGCGTCTTAATATAGACGAAAATGACGATTCTGCGAAATTTATAATTTTTTCATGTAATGTTTAGCAGATATTATTTCCTCAAAATATACCTTTTGTGTAGTTAGTATTCATTACTCAGACATTCATAGAAAGTGCAGTATTACAATAGAAAAAACTGCAAATATAACACATTTTGGCTAAGTTCTTGAAGGCGTAATAGACGAAGAAAGTGCTTAACAGCACAAACGACAAGGAGGAAAAGAAGAGACGAGAACAGAGCCCTGAACAAACAACCAAAGTTTACTGCAAACCAACTGCAATATATAGAAAACAGAATCTGCACATAACCACGCACCAAAAGCAGAATTGCACATACATGCACCATAGGCCTACTTTATCAACAACCGGTCATACAAGTGGACCTCAGATAACTAACTTCACAGCACTTGAGAAAAATTGAGGGTACGCTAACACAGGAAGCACCAAGTTGTTGAATATAGAAGGCTTCACTAATCTCGTGCTCGCGCCGATTTTTATATCCCCCGTGGTCAAACAGTTGTCAAGAATTGGCTGACAACAAGACTTATTACAATGGTCTGCCAAGTGGCTGGGAAGGAAACCTTTTAGAAAGTTAGTGTGCTCCCTCAACCAATCATTCATGCATCGCCCTGTTTGGCCAATGTCCACAAGTAAATAATATCTTGTAGAAAATTGCTAAAACACATTCAACATGGCACATAGCGTGTTTCTTAGTGCCTGCTTCTTTCTTAGGTCCTTCACTGTTGTCCCTGCGACATAGGCCAGCGAGCTTGTCGCGTGCGCAGAACGCAACTCTTACACTATTTTGTAGCATTAGCTACACTGGCCTCGCTGAGCCAATTTTGCGTGGCACTGGTCTACGCATGCGCAATGATACTCCGCCGCCGGTGTGCGCGCAAGTGGATGCGCTGCGCAGGCGATCAGTGGTGTCACGCACCGAAACCGGCACCTTTTCCAGCGACCTTCTTTAGCCTATGGGAAACTTCGTGTACGTAGGAAATAACAGCCTTGCTAGAATGGGGCTTGTTGAGTTAGCTGTTGCTTTGTGTCTTATCAGGCAATCTTAGTGACGTTAGGAGAGCCTCGGCAATACAAGTTAGCAGGGGATTAGAAAAGCCTGCTTGTTGAAGGCGGTGAACTTAGAGCGAGAAACTGCACTCTATCTGGCGGTGACAAGAGCCAGTTAGAATTGCCTTTAGGCAGGAAAAAGCGATGTTTCACTTGACTAGCTTAGAATGGGTGGACGTAAAAAGAAGAAGGTTTTTCCTTGAGCAAGGTTCGTACCGCCAATATACATGGTGAACCAAAAAAAGCATTTCCGAGTCTAGACATCGTAACTTGTCGTCATGCATTAAACTCCAACTTTAATTTCAGTTGCTTCATTTCACGCCGAAAAACGTTAAATATCTCACCGGCGCAGATGTGTGCATTGGCTCATGTTTAGCACCAGTTCTTTATGACCTCTTACTCACGCGGTATGAAAGAAGTCTCATGGCTAACTTTGATCACACGAGTAGAGTTAAAGTATTCCGCTACGTTGACGACATTTTAGTGTTTTACCACATCGATCAATCTGACCCTCGGGGAACCACCGATAAGATATTTGACGTTTTCGGGCGAGAAATGAAAAAACTAGAAATAACGTCGGAGTTTATTTCTGACGACAACCTACGATGTCTAGAATCAGAAACGCTTTTTTTGTTGATCATGTATATTGGCGGTACGAACCATGCTCAAGAAAGAACCTGCTTTTTACGTCCGCCCATTCTAAGCTAGTCAAGTGAAGCATCGCTTTTTCTTGCCTAAAGGCAATTCTAACTGGCCACCGCCACATAGAGTGCAGTTTCTCGCTCCAAATTCACCGCCTTCCACAAGCAGGCTTTTCTAATCCCGAGCTAACTTCCATTGCGAAGACTCTCCTAACGTCACTAAATGTGGCTGATAAAAGACAAAGCAACAGCTAACTCAACAAGCCTCATTCTAGCAAGGCTGTTATTCTCTACGTACACGAAGTTTCCCAAAGGCTAAAGAAGGTCACTGGCAAAATAGGTGTAAAAGTTGTGTTCTGCGAATGCGATAAACTCGCTGGGCTATGTCGCAGAGTCAACAGCGAAGGATCTAAGAAAGAAGCATGCACTAAGAAAGACGCTACGTGCCATGTTGAATGCGCTTTAGGGATTCTCTACAAGATACTTTTTACTTTTGGGCACGGTTACATTGGCTAAACAGGGCGACGCATAAATGATCGGTTGAGGGAGCACGCTAACTCTCTGAAAGTCTCTTCCTAGCCACTTGGCAGACCATTGTAATAAGTCTTGTTGTCAGCCAGTTCTTGAAAAGTGTTTGATTATGGGGGGATATGAAAATCGGCGTGATCATGAGATTACCTAGTGAAGCCTTCCACATTCAACAACTTGTGCTTACTGTGTTAGCGTACCCTCAATTTTTCTTAACTGCTGTGAAGTTAGTTATCTGGGGTCCACTTATATGACCGGTTGTTGATAAGGTAGGCTGTATCGTGCATGTATGTGCAATTTTGCTTATGGTACGTCGTTATGCGCAGATTATGTTTTCTAAATATTGCACTTGGTTTGCAATAAACTTTGGTTGTTTGTTCAGGGCTCAGCTCGTCTCTTCTTTCCCTTCTTGTCGTTTGCGCTGTTAAGCACTTTCTTTGTCTACCATACAGCACCAACCAGCCATATCGAGCACTTTGTTAGTCTTGGAGGCGTATGTGCCAGTGAAATTGCACTAATATTACTGTGCTTCAAACACTTTACACATGAACTTGTACTTAACATGTAAACTAATTTTGGTATAGAAGCAAGGAGCAGTACTTTTAAAATAAAATTTGCACAAACAAGATTAAAACGACATTCCGGTAAGTTCATAAGGCAACTACAAGACCAAAAATTTTTTCTTTCAGAAATACTTTACTGTTTTACTGTTTTCAATGCAGTAAATCATCACAATTTTTTCGAATACATTTGAGATGGTCGCTATATTAGCTGGGATGTTTGGCGTGGAATGACTCATTAGTGAATCAACATTTTAAGCTGGAGACATCTAGGCCATCTGCAATTTATCATACAACTCTAACATTATGCATTGTACACAGTTTTCTACACGCACTGCTGTTAATCTGATGGCAAACTGATACTCATTTTGGAAAAATAAATAGGTATATAGGATGCATAGCTTGAGATGAAGCATTCCCATCAGAGGAATGTTCCTAAAATGTACAAGATAATTGGTGCACCCTATGAGTAGCGTCCACCACTGCTGCAACCCTTTGAGTGAGGTCGTGAGCCGGGAACAGCTGCTTTCATGTTGTGATGAAGAATGCACTGCATCGTCAGCACCCAGTCCATCGTAGAAGATGTAGTGTGCTTTCCTTTCAACATTCTGCATGTAAGAGATGCACAACATTCAACTAAGCATTTAAAAAATACTGGGAACAATCAGAACCTCATTATGATGTGTCATATAATAAAAAGTTCCAGCTTCCCCACTTTCAGCTTTACCATTATTCACTTTTACGTGTAAAAGCATCTGTGCATATTAGTGTACGAATGCAAGTGCTATGTTTGATTCTACACCATGATGGTGGTGAAAAAGTGCTTCTCTCTTGAGTCATGCACCTACCAAGAAGTTTCAAATATACTGGCATGCTCAAATTTCAGCGTTTTTACCAAGTTTTCTTGCTTAGCTAGAATAACCTAACCAATAGGCCACTACAATGGGTGACACAAAAAATTATATAAACCCATTCAGACAGAAAAGTAGCAATATTTATCAGTTACTTTGAAGGATCGTTTTGTAGACATGTACACATCACAGATGTACAATCTACTGTGTGAAACTAGTGTAAAACATTGAGCAAGCCCCAATCTGAAAAGATCAACTGCACTTATTAAATGACAACTGCTGCTGGAAACACCACTGTGTATTTGTGGAAGCTCACCTCTAAATTTCTTCTTCAGTTACATAAATTTGGTGTACTGGATAATTTTGTAATATGTCTTTCACAGGTTGCTTATTGGTCAACAAAATGATTACTTTAGGCCTTGAGTAAAACTGACTACTCTCAAAAATCAATAAGACCTGCTAATCTTATTATTCGAGTGCATGCGTAAGCAGCTCATTCGCCGTTGAATTTTTTTTAATTCATAAAAACAATCATGCAACAGATAATGCATCACAAGTGAGTTAAATATATGCTCAATAAGCTCTGAACTGCTGGACTATAAATATGTATAATTTAAAAAAATGCACGACTTATTGGAGAAGTAGCTAACAGGAATATATGCATGGAGGGCTTATTAGTTGGATCAGTGTGTTTGCATTCGTAAGGATGAAACCTGCACAGACAAAATGCATGAAACAGACAAGAACTGTTAGGTCTGTTTGCTTTCATTTACAGCCACCTGTGTCGCCATGGTCGTTCCGTTTTTCGCGAGCGTGTTTTTTAGTGGCTAACTATGCCTACACCATTATCATCTGTGCTGTATCAGCTTAACTGAAAGTTTTGTGTGGGTATTTGTTTGTACACTTTGGCTAAGCTTTCATATGTAACCACAGCGCCAAAACCCTACACCAAAATATACAGAAATATTCTATGTGCCGCACTACAACGGTGCAAAAATGCAAAAAGATGTGTGCAATTGAGTGTGGCTGTTCAATCCTTTATTAAAACACATCATTATTTCTATATCCAGATTATCTACAATATACTAGTATATATATAAACAAACCTAAGAAGGCATAAAAAGCGCAAATCGCTGACCAAACAAGGCACATCTAAAGTATTTGGTTAGCTGCGAGATTTTTAACAAAACACATCTCACGCCGCTGCAAAGCGCTGGCATGAAGGGGTACTGATACAAATTTTATGTATTTTTGAATTGTTGCTTTGAATGGCGTATTTACTCGCATTAAAAACGCACCCCTATTTTCAGTCATTGAAATCTGGATTTTTTTTTCTCCCGCGTAATAAACGCGCCCTATTTGTCCACTGCAGTCCCGCTAACTGACAACTGGCGCCTCCTTTACCGTTGATCTGCTTCGTTTTTTTATTATGATTATTATTATGCCATTTTTTTCGCCCACCTCGGCTCGCTCACCCCCCCCCCCTTTTTTTTTCTCACCCGCTGCCGCATGCCGTAAGGTCTATCTGCGCGCGGCACATCCCCCCGTTTTCTTTAACCATGCGCCACAGCGAGGTTCACGAACACTGCGGCTGTTGAGACATCGCAGCTGATAAGCACGCAGCGAGCGAAGGTCACGAAGCTACCGGCCGCCGGCGCCAAGAGACGGTCGCTTCCTGCAATTACGAGTATCGCGGGCAAGTCGGGCGTTGGCAGGCAGACACGCACTTCTGCACTTCGTTGTTCGCATGCACGAAAGCTTACCTTTTCAGCAATAGCACGAAATCCAAAAGCGTTCTCCGTGTAGCTCCCAGCGTACACTCCGTTGATTGCTTGATCGGAAACACTGCTTGCGGCGTGCACAAGCTTCAACGAAAGCCGTTGACAGAGGACACACACTCCGCCGCACCGAAGTTGTTCTGTACTTGCCGACGCGTCACAGATTGCAGTGACTTGTACTGTATCTACTGTAAGCGCGAGTTGAACCGTGCAAGCCGTATAAGTACACATCCTGGACAAAGCAAGTGAATAGTAAAATAATAAACCACCATCAGCCTGCTGCAAACACGCATACGACATGTTACCACCCAATTCAAAGTCTGCCTGTTGACGATGGCGATGCGCAGTTGCTCCGATACCTCGAAACCGAAACCGAAATTCATAGCAGCACCGTTTTATGATATAATTTCCAAGCTACGTCAAGCCTCCAAGATATAGTCTAAATTTTATGCTTGACAACATATTTATTTGCTAGCAGAGCTTCAATGTCGTTTTTTTTTGCCACTGACGTGTAGAGGCGGCAAATGCGTAGCCTTCGTAATGCACATTCCCGAGGGAGGCGTGATTGTGGCGTTGTTTCGACATTTTGGAGTCAAAATTTGTTACTTGTGCAACATAGATATAAATAAAAAGTTAGGGAAGGGCGGCGGGGAGGTTGTTTCATATTTGACACACCTCCACCCCTTTCTTATGTTCGTTTGAGGAGCTTTTTTTTATTCAAAATGGGGCAAATCTAGAACCGAAAAAAGCTCAACTAAGCCGCCTTGGCATATACATGCTATCAACGTTTTTCTAGAACAGTGATAAGTATAAATAATGCTTTAATATTACTGTTTTAGAGGAAAGGTGAACGTATGTATGAGCCAATTGAGTGTCATTGGTGCTACTTTCGGGTCAGGATTTGGCCCATTTCGCACAAAAAAAAAATGAAAGCTCCCGATTTGGTTTCTCAAATATGCAACCACAGGTAAAAATGTACATGCGAATGGGTCAGGCCCTCTTTTTTTTCTATTTCTATCCCCCTGCATACATAAATCCTAGAAACACCCCCGCTGTGCTATTAGCTTTATTTAAATAACACTCTGCCATTCAGTAAGAGCCTGGGGACTATGCTTTTTTCACCAACAAAGTATGAATGACGCTTGCTTTTATTTCAAGTCTTAAACTGTGTGTGAGCATAGCAATGTGCCATTAGCCGTGCATTGTAACGCCACAGTAACAATTACTATCAATTACAATGCTGCAACTAGTCAACTATTCTCCATTGTTGTGGCACGGGTACATTGCGTTAGTGTTGTCTACGATCGTTCACGTGTATATTAAGTGACGCGCAAGCGTTCATATAAAGGAT
Source organism: Rhipicephalus microplus (assembly GCF_013339725.1). Classification (NCBI taxonomy): domain Eukaryota; kingdom Metazoa; phylum Arthropoda; class Arachnida; order Ixodida; family Ixodidae; genus Rhipicephalus; species Rhipicephalus microplus. The sequence continues at coordinate 9,617,346 of NC_051170.1, forward strand.
ATAAAAAAGAACAGTAAGTGCCCAGAGTGGTGCATTACATTGTACGAGTTCACCTGTGCTTAGCGGATGTGCGCTGAGCTTGTCCTGCGGCGCGGCATGCATGCACAGCAGCGGCATTAGAGTAAGCTTAGCCTGTTATTTGTAAACATGCCTAGTTCCACGGCAATGCGAGTGCTGCAAACATTCAATTTGAACTCATCCATGTTCATAGATCTAAATATACCTCACTGAATAAATCAGGGACTTGTGTATTGATGCGAAATACTTCAGTGTAAGGAAATATGTGGACCCCCGTTAAAAAAATTGGCCCCGTATCTGCATGTTTCTGCAAATGTCGAAAGACGATAGTCTTGCGTGTGGAGAGAGTGAACAGGAAATTCATTTGGTGTTCTGCGCAAGAAAATCGGTGAGTGGTATTCTGAAGGCACTGCGTTTAAGTGCCTCGAGCGTGCAGCGGAGGCAAACTAGCGCATCAAGTCACGTCACACATGAGACATGAGCGTCATCTGGTAGTTTTCTGAAAAAAAAAACAGCAAAGCGCACGGCTCTGAGACGGGTGTGCGCGCCCATCTCAGAGGTGATAAGGTGTAGAACGCAAGGCGACGGTAGGTGCCACCACCATCTCGTCTTAGCAAAGTGTTGGAATTACTCCCCGTTCCGTGCAATCATTGCATGGTCAGCGCAGCGTGATAAGCGCTACGGTCCTTAAAATTACTTATGTATGCTTTTTCTAGTAAAATATGCACATGCAGAATATATACGTGTTGTTATGGTGCCCCAGGCATGCGCAATAATTGATTTTTAATTGACGATTGCACAAGCATGAACGCTCAACCTTGAGCAACATATAGGTGGGGGCTGTGAATGGGGTCGGCCGTTTCAAGTACCAGATGCCGTATAGAGTGGACAGACAAATGTGCAGGCGGACAGACAGACAGACCAAAATTTTTGCGTCGAAAGTCCCCAAGAAAGACTACAGTTTTTAATAAACCAGAAGCTCTCGTACGAACAAATTTGTGTGATTTCAAATGAGAAAGCGCGCACGATAGCCTGTCGAAAACCGTGTGTAATCGTTTCATGTTATGTTTAAGCGCAACATAACCTCTTTTACCGATATCTCTGTGAGAATTAGGGAAGAATGGACATGAGCAGCAGCAAAATATTTTTATTAAGAATCCCAAAAACGTAACTCAACTAATAAGTTGTTGAACATGTGAGAAATGCGCTGAATAATGTAAATAGGGGGTGGTATAATAAATATAATACATAGCACAATATATTTTGGCGAATGATACGGGAAATGAAAACAAAGGCCCAAACATCGATATTTTTACCAGAACATTGGCATGCGGTTTGATTGCATTTGTTGAGATGTGATATGTATTGATGCTCTAAACTATGCATATATGATAGGTGTAACATTCAAGGAAACACCCTTGGGTGTAATTTGCTAACATACACCTATAGTACACCTAAAAATGATAAATGGGTGTACAAAAGGTGGAATTGCAGAAGTTACACCCGTGCGGATAAGTTTGGCAGAAAGAATAGGTGTAAGATGGGTGATTTATTGTAAAAACCACCCTTAAGGGTGTGAAATGATTTGCAGTGTATGGGCGTGCGCTGGTCTTGGTCATGAGCCGATCGAGCAGCTTTATCTGCGCGGTCATTGCCAACGATTCCGCAATGACTCGGCAACCACTGAAATACAATATCGTGACCTTCCGCGAGCGCTTCGTGGTAGTCGTGCCTTATCTGATATACTGATTGTTCATGTAGCCCGTGCTGCAGAACAAACCGTAGTGACTGTAAGGCTGACCTGGAGTCGCAAAAGATGGCCCATTGGTTAGGTTCCTGGTGAAGAATGTACTTTACTGCCCCTTGAAGTGCTGCGAGCTCTGCTGCTGTCGACGTCGTGGTGTGAGAAAACTTGTACTGAAGCAACACATTTTCATATGGAATAACCACTGCTCCTGTGGAGCTGTTGGAATTAGTGGAGCCATCGGTGTAAACATGTATGCGGTCGAAGTACCTTTCGTTCAACAGACGCAAAGTCAGTTGCTTCAGGGCTAGCGTTGACATGCGTGCCTTCTTAAAGATTCCAGGAACTGATAAGCGCACGTCAGGTTGACGAAGACTCCATGGCGCAGTTGCTGGATGCATGGCGAGTTTGAAGCCAGGCGGTAGTATGTCCTGATGTTTTGTCACGATACCGCAGTACGAAGAATGGGGCCTCCGAGCTGTCAAACACGCTAAATGATGTGACGGTAGCCGTGATAAATGCCGAATGTGCGCTCTCAGCGTCTCGACAAAGATGTGCGTTGTGACCGGTTGTTCTTGTGCAATAACAATAGTTGACACTGTCGATAAGCATCTTGGAAGACCAAGGCATGTCCGAAGTGCTTGGGCTTGTACGCTTTGCAGTGCACGGATGTTAGTCTTGCACGTGTTGGACAGGACCGGAAGGCTGTACCGGAGAGTTCCGAGAAAGAGGGCTGTATAAAGCTGCAACATGGAGTGCACGGATGGGCCCCATGATTTTCCGGTGACGAACTTGAATACATTCTCAATGCCAATGAGCTTTTTCTTCAGGTATGTGACATGCGGGCTCCAGGTTAGGTCACGATCTACGATGACGCCTAAGAATCTATGAGTGCTCTTACATGGGATTGATCTGCCATCGATGCACAATGAGTAGAAAGACATCGGTTTGCGTGTAAACGCCACCGCTGCGCATTTTTCTGTGGCGATAGTCAAAATTAAATCTAAAGGGGCTTATGATGAGATTATGCGCTGAAGGTTCGGTTATGGAGTGTTCTGGGTAAGCTGTCAAAAACTGTTAAATCATAAGTAATGAACCTGGTCTGGTTTTTCCAAGAATTAAGAGAAATGACAGCATAACGCAATGATTTCCATTTTAGCGCGATTCATGTAGTTCTGTGCTTTACATAAGAAACACAAACTTAGTATGATCCTACACAGACTTTCCTCGAGTAAGATTACGAAAATGTTTTATCCTAAACCAAAGGTAATGTTATCGCGGGAGAGGTGTGAGGGGATAACGTAAGCTCGACTATCTTCCCCTCAACTTCATTTCAATTGCGAAGGTATTCCCGGAGCCAGTGTAGCGTGGGAAAAGAAGTTAAACGAAAGATTAGCCATATCATGCAATCATCAAGCCACGCTTCACAACACATCCAAAGGCGAGTAAAGGACAAAATTTACCGTAACCACGACGCTAATGCGTCCTCGTTATAATGCACATACGCCCACGAAACATACCACGCGTAACGTTCTCACAGCGACTACACAACGCGTTGCAAAGGTCAGCGCCTGTCGCAAAACCTCGTCTCATCCACGCTTTCGGTAGCACATCAACTCGAGCAGTAAAGAGGATCGAGAGTCGCCGACCGACATGCAAAGTAGAATTTCTCAGGAAAACACGATCGTAAAATCGCCAGAGCAGGCCGAGCACCATGAAGAAATGAAAGACGCCGGCTAGGAACACAGCAATGATGGCTGTTTATAAGGAGGCGGGCTTATTTAGGAAGACTCTGGCCCCCTGAATCGCGGCAATAAAAATAAAAATGAAGATCAATTCTGTGTGCCTTGCGGAGTGAAATTAAATATAAAGGGGCTTATTGACTAAAACGAACTGCCTGCTTCAAGGGGCGTCAGTCACTGTCACGAGCTCAGCTCTTCGTCGTAGTCGTCTTCCAGGTGCTCCGACTAGATACTGTCTCTCTCCCTCTTCCCCACTACATTTGCCCCGGTGGTGAAGAGGAGCCATCCTGGCGACTCACGGCGAAGCAAGCACAAGAAGATCATGGTAAGGTTTCCAGTGGCTGATGTGGACTGTCTCACGACCACGGCATCATCTGTCATCGGCAGGTGTCACTGGTTCGACGACGTAGTTGACCGGTGATGTGCATTGAACGATGCGGTACGGACCTTTGTACTTGGGCGAAAACTTTCGGGAGAGGCCGGGGGACTGGAATAGAACCAAAAGTCATAAAAATGAACCTACGGGGAAGCTGTGAGCAGGCTTGTCTTGGTCAAGTCGTTCTTTTTGGAGACCTTGTGCGACGGACGTAAATGAACGCGCTAATTGGCGGCACTCTTCGGCACACTGAACAAGTTCGGAGGCTGGGCGGTATTCTGAAGCATCTGGGCGGTAAGTAAGTATCGTGTCAAGTGTAGAAGAGGGCTGACGTCCGTACAGTAGAAAAAAAGGTGAAAACCCAGTAGTTGCTCGCGTGGCCGTATTATACGCATACGTCACGGAAAGGAGCACCAAGTCCCAATTAGAATGGTCGGAGGATATGTACATAGAGAGCATATCACCGAGCGTGCAGTTAAAGTGCTCCGTCAAACCGTTTGTCCCTGGGTGATAGCTTGTAGTGGTACGATGAATAATGTTGCACTAACTGAGAAGCTCCTGGACGACTTGCGATAGAAATGCACGCCCACAGTCGCTAAGCAGCTCACGTGGCGCGCCATGGTGAAGGACAAAGCTACGCAAGATGAACAGGGCGACATCACGAGCAGCAGCGGCTGGCAAAGTGGCGGTTTCAGCGTAACGGGTTAGATGGTCAACGGCCACAATTGTACTTCTGCTGGCCACAACGGCCAGCAGAAGTACAAGGTAGTGGGCCGTAGAGGTCGATACCAATTCTATCAAACGGCCGAGCTCGACACGGCAATGGATGTAATTCACCAGAGGCATGACAGGTTGTTTTCCGTCACTGACACTCAGTGCAGGAGCGTATGTACTTGCGAACATACGAGTACATTCCACGCCAGAAAAATCGCTGGTGAAGCCGGTCGCATGTTTTCAAAACGCCAGCGTCCGCGTTTTGAGGGTCTCCGTGGAAGTACGCGCACAGGTTGGAGCGCAAATGGCGAAGTATAACAAGAAGCCATTTCCTACCATCCGGCTGATAGTTGCGACGGTACAACATGGCATCCCGTATCGCATAATGGGGAATTTGCTAACGTAGTGCACGACGTAGACGCTGGCGTGGTGTCACCGAAGACGAGGAGAGAACGTCGATGAGCGAGGCTATCCAATGGTCCTTGCGTTGTTCTGAAGGCATGTCAGTGGTATCGATGCTGTCGATGGTAGCTTCGGCAAAGGAAACAGCTGCAACGGCTGAAGGAAGGGGCGAACGAGAAAGAGCAACTGTGTCGGTAGGCTTGCGGCCTGAACGGTAAATGACGTGAATATCAAATTCCTGTAAACGTAGCGCCCAACGTCCAAGCCGGCCCAAAGGATCCTTCAATGAAGCGAGCCAACAGAGTGAATCATGATCTGTAACTACATCAAATGGGTGTCCGTATAAGTAAAGACAAAATTTTTGTAATGCCCAAACAATGACCAAACATTCCTTTTCAGAAGCCGAGTATTTGTGCTCTGCCTTCATAGGGTGCGACTGGCATACGCAACTATACTTACTCTGAGAAGCCAGGCTTGCATTGAGCAAGGACAGCGCCAAGTCCTATGCCACTGGCATCCGTGTGCACCTCGGTTGGAGCAGTAGGGTCGAAGTGGCGTAAAATAGATGGTGAAGTTAGGAGATGGCGTAATGTTGCAAAAGCATCATCGCATGCTGGCGACCAATCAGAGAGGTGTCCATCGCCAGTGATCAACTGTGTCAGTGGTGCGATTATCGAAGCAAAGTTCTTCACAAAGCGGTGAAAGTGTGAGCACAGTCCGACGAAGCTGCGAAGCGCTTTCATAGTCGTAGGCTTCGAGAACTCAGCGACAGCACGAAGCTTCTCTGGGTCTGGGAGGACGCCATGTTTTGAGACAACGTGGCCATGTAATGTGAGCTTCCGAGCTCCAAAATGACACTTCTTGATGTTTAATTGAAGGCCTGCGCTCGTGAGGCAGCTCAAGACTTCGCTGAGACGATTGAGGTGGCTGTCGAAATCAGGGAAGAAAACAACGACATCATACAAGTAGCATAGGCATGTCTTCCATTTCAGCCCACGCAAGACGCTATCCATCATCTTTTCGAATGTGCCTGGCGCATTACAAAGGCCGAAGGGCATTACATTAAATTCGTATAGCACATCGGGCGTCACAAAAGCAGTTTTTGTACGTACTGGTGGTGCCATGGGGACCTGCCAATAACCGCCCTGTAGGTCTAGTGATGAGAAGAATTCAGCGCCTTGCAAGCAGTCCAGGGCATCATCGATGCGCGGCAAAGGGTATACGTCTTTAAGCGTGACTTTGTTTAAATGGCGGTAATCGACGCAAAAGCGAATCAAGACGTCTTTTTTCCGCACAAGTACCACAGGCTAAGACCAGGGACCGCTGTACGGCCGAATGACGCCACGTTGAAGCATGTCGGCCACTTGCTCGGTGATCGCACGACGCTCAACAGGAGATACATGGTAGGGACGCTGTCGCAGAGGCGCTTGGGAACTGGTGTTAATGTGATAGACAACGGTGTGCGTTAGGAGAATCTTTCCACCTCCACATGCGAAGCTAAATAGAGCGCAGGCGCTTACATTGCGATTACTTCAAACAGAAACGTACCCTAACCCTGCCTTTCTTCACAAGCTTTATCCTGATGTTTATTTAACCAACTCGTGTACAAAATGTGGCGGTTTAGCCACCTTACACCACATGCTCTGGGAGTGCCCTTCGGTACGTGGCACCGATACAGCATCGTCCAGAAAGTGGGACTCCGCTCTCCGGAGTCCAGACATAACATCGCAACTTTGGGCTGTCCAGAGGGCCCACGATGCGGCGCTAGGGCTCGGCCTTACTGTCCCATCGTGGGAGCGGCCCGCCGTGTGCTAGGGCGCACGCCTTCGGACTTGTCAATAAAGTTTTTCCAAACCAAACCAAAACGGTGTGCGTTCGGCCTAAGGACGTCTGCTGGCAATCGACCGAGCCGCGAAACTCGTGAAAAAGTTCTAGAATCTTCTCGCGGTGTGGTTCTTCAAGTTCGCCATCCATTGAGGGGCCAAACAAATTATTATTTTCGTGAACAGGTGAACGGGCAGATGGCGTCAGTGCACTAATCTGCAAATAACTTTCAACGTCAAGGCCGAAGATGGAGGAAACGTCTGTCTTGGAATGTTCCAATACATTCTCCGCGACGCAAGGTTGTAGGAGACGGTGACCGATAACTGACAAACAAATTGGTAGCGCCACCTAACCAACGCGGACGAACAGGCAACCATTATTGGTGTGCCTAGCACCGTAACTGAAGCGACCAAAGCTTTTCTGCATCAAAAACAGAGTTGAAGGGTGAAACGAATCAAACACCTTTTATGAGCGCTGAATGTCTTCCCCAGCGAGATAGTGCGTGCATCCCGTTCAAATCCGGTTTCATCTTCTATGGGACGAACTAGTCAGAACTCCGGACCGGTGGGGCAACCAGTTGGGCATCACTTTCTGAACTGAAAGAGTCGCTCTCCGCGTGGAGCCACTCTGAGGTGCTATGCAGACGACTTCGCGAAATAAAAGTTGATACCACCACTACTACACTTATCGAACTTTGTTTTTATCTTTTCGAACCGATCTCACCGTCATTTACCCCTAACGCACTGTGTAAAGTGTACCAGAGCTCATGAGAAGAAAATGTGAGCGGACAGAAAAAAAAATAAGAAAGCAGACAGTTTAGAAAACAGTGCTGCCTAAAGACACGCACGTGACCACTTCCCTTCTGCGACAAGCTGAACATACATGATGTTTGGCAAGTGGCTTGTGCATAGTAATGTATTAGAGACAGAATAAACGAAAGCAATCTGTGCAACTAACCGGCAAAACCGAATCTCACATTTTGGTAAGCATTTCTTGCTCTGTTTCTTTCATCGTGTCGACCATCTCCACAAGCATGCATTGCGAAACCCACGTTCTTCCTGAAAGCCGACACTACTGTTGTGCCGTGTCACGAAGGGCATGCAGAGATCAGGCTAGTTGTGGTCGCCGAATAGATTCCGTTACAACCTCCCCTAACTATCCGACCAGAAATCATTTCAAGCTCACTTTACGTAAATTTTCTACAACACCTATGGTCGCAAAGTATATTATGTTATACCGCGAGTCCGGATCAGCAGTGGAGGACCGTGACCACTAGACCATCATGGCGGATATGTATACCATGAGAGAGAAAAGGCGAGAATGCAAGAGGAGGGTGGCCAACCATGCGCCCGCCCCGTGTGCTGTCGTGCGATGAAGGGCCATGCAAGGAGGGAAGCTTAAAAAGAGAGGTGAATTAATGAGAGCAGCCTAAGCACTACCTTGAGAACTTGAAAACACAAGTTTCAATGCGTGTATTCTGACATCACACGGTAGTTACAGGGCCAGCCTTCAGGTTAAATGCTCTCTTTTCGCAGTTGCAAGACAAACACATACCGTATTTGTATTCAACAAAAGTGAACTAATGAGCGCATATAAAGGAAGACAAGGAAGGGCAAAATCTCATTTCCGCACCACTTCATGCACCCCTCCACTAGCGACGCCCAGTCACGTACAAAACGCAATGTGCAGCACACGAATTGCATCAAGTGTGAAGACTAACAGTTTGTTGCATATACTTGCCGTCCGCGCGAGACGTCGTACATTTGTAGACGATCATACAATCAATTAGGCGACACGCCGTAGAAGCTTTCCGCCTGAGATCAAATAGACTGACGCGCTGCAGATTCGCACGTCCTATCAATCATTCACGTTTCGTCGGTTCGGTGCTTTTCTGGTCCCACTGAGAGTAATTAGGGAGATGGCTGTTCCCACCGATGTCGTGTATTCGTTTGTACCTTTTATTACTCGATATTCTCGAGGGGTGGAGTAACGGCTCATCGCCGATTCATACATAAAGAGGGCTGAGCCCGTTGTATCAGACTGCGTCTGCCGGGGGCCCCACGTTGATATCGCAGGATGAACGAGCCTGCACACACACGCACGCAGGCACTTGGCCTCTTTCTCCCAAATTATATTTTTTTTCATGGTGACGGTACCTTTTAGGGCACTGTTGCTATGAGCCATCTCAAACACGGCTCCATGATTCCGGATTTTCACTTGGTGTGCTTGGGAATGACATTTTCATGAATTACGTTGATTGCGACAAAGGCTAGATTACTCAGTTATTGTGTCGAATATTGAGAGTGCACACACTTCGCTTGGCACAGCTTTTAGTGCGGACGAAGCGCGTATTAAAGTAAAGTTTCCCAAGTATGGGGGAAAAGGCCGTTTTATTTTGAGTTCCTCATGCTTTTCATTGTCTCATACCTTTGTATTTAAGGCACTTTGCCTCTTTGGTAACAGTGAGACCATACAGTAAATTGAGCTGGATCTTAGGAATTAAGCTTAGCCAAATTGCCATAACTAATAACAGCAATTTCCGTAGTATTTGTTTGTAACTTTTTCGTATATTGATATACTGCTATTAGAATAAAGTTTTTCGTGTGGGATATCTCAGTCAAAAGGGCGAGGTCGAGGAGAAGGCGTACGAGAAGAATTGAGTTTCTTCAAACTCAGCTTGGAAAACCAATCAAATTATTGTAAAAGACTCGGTCAGCTGTTGGTAACATTGTGCGCATAGCATCAGCTGGCATTTTTTTTTTATGCGGGTACATCATGGTAAGACTTTTTTACCTTTTTTATTGTGAAGGCAGTTGCAATTGTATAAACATCCACAGGTTAAAATCTTTAATCTGATTAGACACTAACGAATTAGCACATTTGTGGGCAGATTTCGTATTATAAACAGGAGTTGAAGAGGACATTTATATATACAATAAATATTTATTACCCAAACTTTATTCATTCGTCCAATAACAATTTTTCTAGGCAGTTGTTAAACCTGCTCAAAAATTTGAATTACTCATCTCAGTTTGACAAATGGACCTACCAGGAGGCTTGGATGGACAATACAGAATGGGGACGCGCTGCGTATGCTGTTACAAGATATGGACAAAGAGTGGCATGCAGCTATGCACGTAGCACAATTCTAACAATTATTTAACGTGTACATATTTGTAATGAACTACATTAGTGCACCTTGCACTAAGTCGCTCAGAGCTGCGTCACAGCAGGGCTGGTGGGCAGCTGGCTGGTTCTAGGTTGGCTGGACTCTTGCCCTTTCACGTCTACTTCCCTCAGCCTTTGCTATGATAAACTATACATAGCTATGCATGCTCTCTTTTTTTTATTTCCATCGGCTTCTTTCTATATCTTGCCACTAGGCATTTGTTTCTGTCTTTCCATGGTTGTTTTTTCCTGCCCAATTTTTAAGCACATTTTGTTTCTCTTTCTTCTTGTGTTTTTATTATTTACGCCAATATTTCTCTTCCTCTCTCACCACAAACGTTCTTTCACCTTATATACTTCCCCACTTTCTTCCCTTTATTTCTACCCATTTCTCCCTCCATTTATTATTTCTCTATCTTTGTTATCTTTTTTCTCTCTTTATTCCGTCTCTTTCGTTATATATATATAATATATATATATTATATATATATATATATATATATATATATATATATATATATATATATATATATAATCGTCGTGTATGTTTATCTGTCTTCCATGTTTTATCTATTCTTTCCTTCTTTTTTTGTATCTGTTTCTTTTTTATTGTACTTGTCCTCTCCTTCACATTGACCTTTTTCTTCTTCTTACCCTCTCATCGGCCCTCCTTACTTTCCTATCTTTTTCCCACACATTTGCCGCCTTGCTGCACTATACTACGTTTTCCTGGCGTGCCTAGGTAGCGGAGTGGTCGAGACATTCTTCTTCGGGTCGTGGGCTCGCGGGTAGGTGAGTTGGACACTCGCCTTGCGAACAAATATTTTCCCCAGGCAATTTTGCTCTTTTTTTTTCTTGTGCACTCTCTGCCTTTTGTCCTCTCTTTCTCTCTACTCGTTCGCTTTTCAAAAAGTGCTATTTCATCCAACGCATGTATTCTCGGAACAAAGCAGTTGATAAAAAAAACGGCGATATTTAAAAAATGGGGACAAAAAAAAACGTGAAGACAACACGTCATCATGCCACGTCATCATCACGTCACAGGTCGCCTAAATTCGTCACGTCATTGCGAAGCCACGAGATGACGTCACGACACGAAATCATCGCATAGTCCAAGGTGCGCCACTCCCGGAGCTGTAGTATGTATCAGGTAAGGTACAGAATGCTTGCTATTGTTGAGATCGTGAAAGCAGCTAAATACCATGTTATGATCAGAAAGCTGCTAAGTGGTGTTAAGGGGCTTCAATACATCGACTGAGGAAAAAAAAGAGAAGGTTACTCACAACCAGTTACAAGTTGACCAACCCAGGCAGCGTGAATTACGTACACTCACACACCCATTAGTCTTTCACTAAAGGAACTTCCTCTTTCTATGTTTTTCTTTTCACCGATTAACATCGTACGCGCTGCTATCGAAAATAATACGCCTCTGCTCTTTTATTTCATTCATGCTGTGCTAGCTCATTACTCAGTGTCATCATTACCATGGCGTATATAAACGAATCGTCAGCGCAGCCATTCAAAGTCGTTCTTCAGCACTCGTGCCTACTGCAAAGCGAAAAGTCGGCTGGCGTGCCATTACGGAGTCTGATTGCACGCGAGACTCCGTTCCTGCTTCTCCATTCGCCATAATGGCAGAGGGGGAGTCGTGGTCTATTCACGAAAAATTAAATATTCACAAGCTCCGGCACGTGCCGGGTGGCCCATGGTCGAGTTTTCCCTGACTTCACGCATACGCCACTGTTGCCGTGCGTGATGAAACACTCCTGGCTCACCGAAACCATTCTTTCTTATTTTTTTTTTTCACTACACGGTGTTCTTTTTTTTTTCACTTTACAGGGCACGCTGTTTCGATTGTAGTGTTTGCGAAAAGAGAAAAGGCTCGATGCATGCCACATGGCTCACCACGTTCTTTCCGGCAGACACGAACGGGCGAAACGGCGCAGTCATTTTCTCGCGACGAGGTCTCGCTCGGCTCGTCAGGCTGATTGCAGCAGCCTTTGTACAATTTTTTTTCTCCCCCTTCGAACTCACTCGTAACAAACACACACAAAAACCACTCTTGGTGAGTTTACTGAATAAAAAAGAAAAACGCTCTCGGTGAGTGCTTTGCAATGTCCATGAAGTATCCAGCTCAATCATGCCGGATTGAGCTTTTGTTTTCGTTTTGTGAAGAAAACAATAAAGTTGTGCGAATGCTTTCGCGCAGTTCATGCATGCCATTGCATGCTGAGTTTGCCTCGAAAACAGAAACGGAAGTGTGCTGGTGATGCATTCTTCAGATGGAATAAGGGAATCAACAACGAAACACCGCGTTGTTGAACAAAGTGCGGCTCGCACGAAATGACCTTCAGGCGTTGGCTTCTTTCATTTTATATTCTCGCACGGCAAAAAAAAAAAGCTCACAGAGTCCCTCGTGCATTTGCCCAAGACGACTCAAAGACGAAAGCTGTCTTTTGTTTAATCATATTCTTGATTTTCCTCACTGAGTATAACCGATGTATAGGTGCTTCCCCGCTGCCTCTAAATGCATTCCTCTCTTAATGTGGTCTTGTACAGCCTCATTGATCCGCACAGGCGTTCCCAAGGGGAAAGGGAGGGAGAGGGAAGGGGGGCGACTGGTTACGCAAGGTCTGCCCCCCACATTGACATTATAGGGAGGGAGGTGCATTGTCAGTCACATGCATTCACATGATGGGGAGCGAAGGGCGAGCACCGAGATAAACTTTCGCTCCCCCCCCCCCTATGTTGACCCCCCTCCTTTCCTGCAGAGGAGCCCTGCAGGCGTAACTTAGAAGTGTGGCAGTTTGTGCTAGTTGGTATGACACGACGATAGCTATAGCGCGAGAACAGAATGACGACAAACGTGTCCTTCTTGTCTCTTTGTCGTCGCTGTGTTCTCGCGCTATAGCTATCGTCCTGCGGGCGCTTATGGTGATAAGCCAAGCGATGGTCTCATGACACGACACCGTCATGCGACGTCCCGTTCTGTGAGGGCGTACTGATCTCATGAAGACGTCACAAATTCTACCTAGCTGTGACGTGATAACATCGTGATTTTTTTCCGCCAGTGGTGATGACTCTGTCGGCCAATTTCTGCGTTTGACGAGTCATCGAAGGCTTTAGCTCTAAAGGGGACATTGTTTGGCGATGTATCGTGGTCAAAGAACGCGTGAGGTATTGTGAGGGAAACAGCTCACTTTTCATGTAATGCATTGCTATGGTGCGCCCCTGAGGTTAAGTGGTCATGGCGCTCGCCTGCTGAACCGAAAGTTGCCAGTTCAATCCCGCCGGCCGCGGCAGTCGCATTTCGGTCGAGGCGAAATTCTAGAGGCCCGTGTACTGTGCAATGTCAGGGAACGTTTAACCCCAAAAGGTTGAAATATCTGGAGCCCTCCGCTACCACACGCCTCATAATCATGAATGATATTATTATTATTATTATTATTATTATTATTATTATTATTATTATTATTATTATTATTATTATTATTATTATTATTATTATTATTATTATTATTATTATTATTATTATTATTATTATTGAGCGAAGCTTTATACAGTGGCCCTATTTATGTACAAATCCACGCACAGACATATGTATACATTAAACAGCCACGTATGTTTCATATTAGCAGTTGCGTGCAGTTGCGTAACGATGCCGACACCGGCATGGACATTAGCAACACCAATAGCGGTAAGCTGATATGAAGCGCGAGTGCTTGCGCTGGGGCGCGCTATAATGGTCAAATCAACTTCAACAGATGGTGCCTAACTACGATTTGCGTTAACCTGACATAACGGCTGTATCATAGGAGTATATATGTGATGTTTCTAAAATCAGTTAGCCAGTACTGCAACCACAATTCACATTAGGGTCTAATTGAAAAATTTTTGTGCGCCGCTTTTCTTTTAAAATGAATATACACCAACTCGCCCAACTTTCTATTCTGTTATAATTGAAAACTATATCTGAGTGCGGGCGTGGCTCCGTGGTAGAATAATTTATTGCCACGCAAAATGCTAGGGTTTGAATCCTTCTGGGACACTGACATTTATTGTTTGCATTCATCTGGTCAACGCTGCCTATGGCAGCTTTTTCTTCACACTCAAGCGCTAAATCTACCCATGTGTGTTCTCGCCATTCCTAGGTACATGTAAAATGTCAATCAGCTGTGGCACATTCCCGTATACAAGTGGCACATACCCACCCGCTGGTATGTGCCACTGTCTAGGGGAAAGTGTTCAACGATGTACGTGGCTGGACTGTGGCATTATTCATGCCATGACCAGTGCGTCATATTCCTCATACCATCTTACTCTTCCATACTAATTTTGGTTCACATCAAGTTAAGGGGGTGATCGCGAGAGCACCCAGACGTAGGGGGACAGGTGAATAGATAGATAGATAGATAGATAGATAGATAGATAGATAGATAGATAGATAGATAGATAGATAGATAGATAGATAGATAGATAGATAGATAGATAGATAGATAGATAGATAGATAGATAGATAGATAGATAGATAGATAGATAGATAGATAGATAGATAGATAGATAGATAGATAGATAGATAGATAGATAGATAGATAGATAGATAGATAGATAGATAGATAGATAGATAGATAGATAGATAGATAGATAGATAGATAGATAGATAGATAGATAGATAGATAGATAGATAGATAGATAGATAGATAGATAGATAGATAGATAGATAGATAGATAGATAGACAGATAGAGATAGATAGATAGATAGATAGATAGATAGATAGATAGATAGATAGATAGATAGATAGATAGATAGATAGATAGATAGATAGATAGATACCAAAAGTGCTGACAGTACGCAAAGAAATGCTTCGCATTTAAAACACATTAGAGGCAGAAGTAACACACTCAAGTGCTTCGACATAGTGGATAATTGTGGAAACTGTTTTAGAAAGAGCGCGGTACCTCGCTGAATGACCACCGAAATTTTGAATAACTGAAGCACACCCCCATCAATGCCCCCGCTGTGGACTCGCCTTGCCGAGTGGTTCAGCATATTTAACGAAGGTCCTCTCCTTGCCGAGATGAAAGTGGCTCGGCTTAAGCACCGGGCCGCACACTTTTTCCTGAATGGCCCTCGTGACATGGACGAAGCGCATTAACATCAATTATGGCCGAAGCTCCGGAAGAGGGTGAAGCGTCAAGAAGGAAGCCTGCTTAACGCCTGCCTCAGCTATAAACAACTCGTGTCGTCACCTTAATGAAAACATCCTCGAATGCAAAGCTCTCGATTATCTTCTTATTTATACTTTCGTACTTTCCTCCGAGAGCTTAGGTGTCACCCTGAGTGTCGGCTTATTCTTTTACACATTCTTCGTCATCGTGATCCTGCTTGTCGTAGTTTCCGTAGTTGTTGAAATTGTTGTACTGGTTGTAATTGTATTTATTGCTGTAGCTCATCTCATCGTCGTTGTTGTTCTTGTTCTTGTTGTTGTCGTCGTTGTTGTTGTTGTCGTTAAGTCGTTGTTGTTGTTGTTGTTGTTGTTGTCGTTGTCGTTGTCGTTGTCGTTGTCGTTGTCGATGTCGTTGTCGATGTCGTTGTCGATGTCGTTGTCGATGTCGTTGTCGATGTCGTCGTCGTTCTTGTTGTTGTTGTTGTTGTTGTTGTTGTTGTTGTTGTTGTTTTTGTTGTTGTTGTTGTTGTTGTTGTTGTTGTTGTTGTTGTTGTTGTTGTTGTTGTTGTTGTTGTTGTTGTTGTTGTACCAGCAGCAGTAGTAGTTGCAGCTGTAATTACAATATTAAATAATAGTTTTTTTCACTCGATGACTTTTTCATACCTCTCATATGTTCAGTACGAGTAGCCTTAAGTTTATAATTCCCTGTTTCGGACAAACCGGAAATATAACAGAAAAAAGATTTTACACAAAAAATTCGTGTTTTCTTTCTAACTGTCTTTATTCATTCTACTGTTTCAAGTTTTTCATATTTATTCACGTTCATTCTGCTGACGTTCCCTTTTTTTTCTCCCCCAGGAGGAATTAGGAGTCTTGCCATTCCGTTTCAATTTTACCTAAAAAAGCATTACGTGCAGGCAAATATGGTTATGACCTCCTTTTTCAGTTGGCTTGTTTATTTATTTATTTATTTATTTATTTATTTATTTATTTATTTATTTATTTATTTAGCATTGCTGTCACAGAGAAATCAACCGAGGTGACGCATCAAATAAAAAAAAAACTTCGGGGACGCTTGCACTTCGCCTTCAAGAGTAGAACACGATAGGATAATTGCTTCCAGTGCGCAGGCCTAAACAAAGTTTGGGATAAAAATAAAAATAGATAAAACCGAAGCATCTTCGCAAGCACGAGGAATCTGTGCAACCGAAAGATGGCTAAAATAATTTAGTCAAAAACTTTAAAAAATTACCTTCAAGCATTCCGTAAAGATGGTTAATTAGCGAAGCTGAAGGCTTGTAGCTCCGGTGTAAATTACTGAGTTAGTCCCAATTATTCGTTAAAGTTTTTCATAATTAAGGTTACGTCTGTCAAAAATTTTTATTGGATTCGGCTTGGTTCATACAGCACATATCAGATGACGATGACAACGACGAAGAATAAGAAACACAGAACAGGCACCACGGACGCCAACTAGAATTCCCCTGTTAAATTATTATCTTCACAAGTTAAGATTTTTTTAACTAACCTATGTGCAGTTTGCAACAAACCGGAAACAATAGATCACTTCCTTCCCACATGCCGCCATTTCACCTCACTCCACCGAATAATTCTTGACATGCCGATTGGTATGCTGGGATTGGCAGTGAATACATCCACTCTTTTATTGTCTGGAGCCAGTCAGTTGGGTACGGACCGCAGTGCTATTCTGTCAGCACTACACAAATTCATTCAGGCCACCGGAAGCATACGCTGCTAGTGGTACCATCATATGAATCCGTTTCTTTGTCCCCCTTATTCTTTTTTTTTGTCATTTTTAAGATCTGGTTCGTCAAATTCTTTTGCCATTTTGACTTTCTTTTTATAATGTGCGTTATTATTGATTATGTTCTAACTGATTTCTGCTTCTTTTAAAAGCACTGCATAAATGTTTACGTTATAAAGTACAGTGTGGCCAATCCCCCTTGTGGGTATGAGCCAAGAACTTCTAGGCGACAAAACAAACAAAACAAAACACCGACTCACAACTACTTTATTGGGAAATATAAGCACATAAGTTATGCACAACATAACAAGGACAAAAAAGGCAAAAACGTGCCAAAAAGCGAGAATTCAAGCAGGCCTGAAGCGAAGCCATCATCGTCTCGTGTGCGCTGTATAAACCAAGATGAAAGCATACCAACTTTCCCAATCTTCTATTATTATTTTAATGGCAGTTATCTACCAACGCGTTTGCACTTTCATTTTTAGTAGATTTGTGATGAACACGGGGGCAAACCCAATTTGTGAGTCACATTGGCGCCGTGCATTTTTGTGCTCATACGGTAAACTTAAGTTTGTTTCTTCAAGCCATATACAGTTTTGATGTAGTAACCGGATCAGGAAACATCACTAGTTATGTGAGAACATCATCAGGTAAATAACAGCACAGGGAAGAGGAATGTAAGGTGTGGTAACTACATATACAGAGGAGCTTTTTTTTTATTTATATGTACCACATGTCTGGAATAACATGTCCCAGCAAACCATTTTATTGCGATAGCAATTATATGTACAGTCTCGGCTGTTTTGTTTTTTTTTTTTTGCTTTCGTCATCATCACCGCCACCGTCACGTGAACTTATTACGTGAACTTATTACGAGCTGGCAGCTGACCAATAGTCCCTCGAATACAACGTAAAGCACCAAGTGTGCCAGTACGAGACCCTCGTTAATGAATAAGGGAAAGAAGTGTATACCTAAGGGCTCGTTTTTCCCTGTTTTGACACAATATTATTGAGATCTAACAGACAGTAATGCCTGCCCCGCCGCGGTGGTCTAGTGGCTAAGGTACTCGGCTGCTGACCCGCAGGTCGCGGGTTCAAATCCCGGCTGCGGCGGCTGCATTTCCGATGGAGGCGGAAATGTTGTGTGCCCGTGTGCTCAGATTTGGGTGCACGTTAAAGAACCCCAGGCGATCGAAATTTCCGGAGCCCTCCACTATGGCGTCTCTCATAATCATATGGTGGTTTTGGGACGTTAAACTCCACATATCAATCAATCAATCAATCAGACAGTAATGCCAAGGAATGTACAGGGAAGTTATTATATATAATATATATATATATATATATATATATATATATATATATATATATATATATATATATATAGCTTCATAGCTTCAAGAGGGAACATTATGTCGGCAAATTTACCATCCTCTCGGTAACCAATGGGTTCCCGTCATTCCTCGCTCACTTCGTCTGTAAGTTCTACAAGCGTTTAATGACGATGTGACAGCTGGCCACTTAGGGTTCCACAAGACCTACGACCGCCTCAGGACTCGCTGCTTTTGGCCTGGCCTCTCCACTTCTGTCGCCAAGTACGTCGCTTCCTGCGCGTCATGCCAGCACCGAAAACGTACCACGTCTCTTCCCGCGGGGCCATTGCAACCACTGCCGTGCCCGTCCACTCCCTTTGAATTTGTGAGCATAGACTTATACGGACCTCTTCCGCTTACGCCAGCCGGTCATCGTTAAATTGTTACTGCCGCAGACCACCTTACTCGCTACGCGGGGACGGCAGCTCTTTCATCTGGTGCTACCTCTGAAGTAGCCGATTTTTTCCTTCGCGCCATTATTTTACGACATGGCGCACCGCGTGTGCTCCTTAGTGACCGTGGCAAGACATTTCTTTCACATGTCCTTGCTGAAGTCTTACAGGCCTTTAACACCATCCACAAGACCACATCAGCGTATCACCCAAAAACTAATGGTCTGACTGAGCGTTTTCACCGAACTTTGTCCGACATGATCTCTATGTACGTGCAACCAGATCACAAAAACTGCGACACAATACTTCCTTTTGTCACGTTCGCATATAACACTGCCATACAGCGTACAACGAATTTCAGCCCTTTTTTTCTCGTGTATGGCCGTGTACCGACTTTTGTTCTGGGCACCACCTTTTTGTCCACATCTTCCAATCCATCTTCATCTCTCCCGGAAGAGTTCGCCGCTCGCGTCGCCCACTGCCGTGAAATTGCCCGCGCCAACACTGCTACCATTCAGGGCAAGAGAAAAATCGACCTTGATGCGAAGTGTCGAGTTGTTGTGTTCCGCCCAGGCGAAGAAGTCCTTTTGTGGACACCTGTTCGTGTACCTGGGCTCAGCGAAAAATTCCTTCACCGGTATCTCGGTCCATACACCGTCCTGGAACGAACATCTGAAGTCAACTATCGCGTTGCTCCTGTCAACGCGGCTTCTGATCGTCGTCGCCGCCACACCGAGATCGCCAACGTCTCTCGACTGAAACGATATATTCGGCGTCCCAACCCTTTCTAACTTGCTGCCCTCTTTCGCGAAGGGGGAAAATAGTGTGAGCGCTGACTATGTACTTCATCTTCATCTGTATGACCAAACCATTGTAGTGATCATCATCGTATGTAACGCGGGCTGGCTTTCTGGCTCGTGCGTCTGGATTAAAAAAGGATAACCTGGTTGCTGCCGTACCGGACGTGGTCTCATAAGACATATATTTACACTGCATGGATGTTAAGCCACTTTTTACGCTCCTGTCTCTCGGCAATTTGCACACACGCCATGTTCTAGCTCTCAAACCACAACAAACTTTCAACCAACAACGCCCTTCTGCGCAGTTTTCCGTTCTGTAAATTGAACAGCGCCACTAGCACACAGCGAGGCTGACCCACATTTCGCGAGCACCACTGCGGCGCTGCCGCAATGAAGGCGACCATTTCATTTGCATGGTATGAGAGGAGTGAAGATTCCTACGCATCCCAGGCAGCGATGCTCACTGAAACCGAGAGAAGAATGTCGCGTTAACGAAAATGCGCACCCTGTCGTGCGTTTCCTTGGTGGCCCGGCCGACTTCTCTGTCGCATCCCAGGCGTGACTCTCATCTGTTACTACGCCTACAAGATGGTTTCTCTGCAACGCTCCTTGCTCTCGTTGAAGGCCCGCTTGCTTGTACAGGCAATGCGAGCGTTCATATGCTCGTGCTGCTAGTCTTCGGGGCGCATGGGACGCGCGTTTGTGGATTGCTCTTGGCTATGGAGAATAGCAGTACCACGAAGAAGAAATGACGTAAAAACATTAATCATGTCTGAAGACTATGATGATGATGCTATGGTGATGATGAACAAACATTATTCAATTGACAGAAAACCTATAGACGACAGCCACGATGACACGGGCCCTGGTGCCGTATTCGGCCTGCCGTATTAAGTTGGCTTGTAATTGCGAGTTGGATCCGAGGAGCGTAGACTTTATCAACGCTCGTCTGCTCATTCGCCCCTCATGGGGGCCTCCGGGCACGCCCATAGCATGTGGCTCAAGTCTACTCCCTCATTACAGAATTACACTTGTCCACTTACTAACTTATTACAGTTGTCCGCATGAAGCTCAGGCGCGCAGTAAATCACCGTAACCGGACTCAACATTATCTTTCTTACACCATGAAACGTCGAGTCTATGCAACAGAGAAAATTAATCATGTTGTCACATTCTTTTGGTGGCGAATACTAGATCAACTACTACTTAGAAAAAGGGCTTGAGCGTCTTATTGGGCGTACTCGTGCCCAGCAAAACAATATAAGTTGAAAATGTTCAAGGATGTCAGTGAATACAGCAATCAGTCTATAAAACTTAATCTACGATTCACGTATCAGTTATTTCATACACGGGGACGTACCACAGCCACTGCAACACTGGGATATAGCAGTCTATTGTTAAAGGAAACACCGGATGTGTGGTGGCCAATCAGCACCACCACGGTGTGCGACTGGGATGAGTTTCGCGCACGCGCAATGCCCACTGTGAACGGTACTGAAGAATAATTGAAGTGTAAACGCAATTATTAGAAGACCAGTGGTGCAGGTCACCTCGATAATTGTTTCACTGTGGCGAGCACCATTCTGTTTCACGCTTAGCTTCTTGTCTTCTTGTTTTTTTTTCTGCGTCACTGCCTGCATGTTTTGTTACAATTGACTTTTCTCTCTCCTCATTTTTTCTTATTTAGTGCGCCCGGCCATTGGCACAGGCACCTTATACCAATTCTCTCAGTCACACAAGGCCAGCGTGACCACCAATGTATAAAAAAATGATATTATAGGACACTAGCCTAGCCGGAATTCAGCATAAGTAACTATAAAGCGTGTAATCCACTTCTTCAAAGACACCGGCTTGAACGATACATTCTGACTCTATGATGGAAATGTTTCGTGTGTTAGCCAATGATTAACACAATGAAATGAGCTTGTGTTGTGTTCATAGACATTCTTTCATATTTATTCTTCCAACTCCCCATTTTACTTGTCCAACGCAGGAGCCAAGGATGCGATCTTGTTAAGCTCAAAACATTTTTCCTTGCGTCTCTCTCTCTTTCTCTCTCTCTCTTTCTTTGGCTCCTTTCTGACGTTCGTATTGCCGTGTGACTAAGCCCTTCAGGACCTCTCATTCATTTGCCTGCCATTACTCATCAAAGGACCCGTCGCTCGGTCATTTCCGTTCCCTGAACGATTGCTGCCGCTCGAAGACACCAGCGTAAAAGAAATACGCAAATACATTATCACCAAGTGACCGCAAGGCGCACTCTTTGCCTTCATCTGAACGTCGCCAACGGAGACGGAGGAAATAAGAAGTGAATTGGAGTGGGCTGAAAGGTGAGATCGCATTTCCACGATCAAACTTCCGTGAAAGAAGCAGCAAGGCACAAAATGCACCGTGCTATCGGAGACGTCACTTCAACGCTCGTCATTGAGGCCATCTTTCAGTCGCGCAAGGCGTGCGTCGACTTGTCCGCCCTCCCACAACTTTCCTAACCACCTTCGCTCCGCTTCCGTTTCCTTCTGCCAGTGTCGTTTTTCATCTCCGTGTCACCCTCTTCGGTACACGTGCTTCTTAGGTTGGGCTTCCAGCATTTGAAAATAAAGTAAGTAAATATAACTCTTGTGCTTTTCCTAGATCAATAAACAAAGCCAGGTAAGCCACTAAGAAAATAAGAAACACATTAATGAGCACGCACAACACACGTTTGCCACGTAAAAAAAACTTGTCACGTAACCGCGTGTTTCGCTGGCAAAGGTCGCCGAAAAGACAATAGTGTTCTGTCTGGAGGCGCTGCGTGAGAAATAGACGCCATCTGGCAGTAATTTCAAAAGTCTAAAGTTTTCCTAGAATGCAGAGCCAGTGGTAGGTGGCAGCACCATGTCATTAATGCGAAGGGTAGAAAACACCAGTTCTTTTTTTTTTTCGTTCTTGGCGCCGCATTATCAGCGCAGCGTAATAATCCCTCTCTTTGGAATTACGTATCTAGGCATTTTAAAAATTAAAGAAACACACTACCTAATATTTTCGTATTGATGTTTACCTCCAATATGCGTAATACTTGCTTTCTGATTGACAATGTTCACAAGTATGAACGCAGCCAGCAGATCAAGATGGCTGGGTGTGGAGGAAGTGCTTAAACTATCTGGGTAGGTGATCCGTGCGACGGACAGACGAACAGACAGACAGTCAGACATGCCTCATATTCGCGTTGAAGTATTCTAAGAATGACCATCGTCTGCAAAACCTATGGCGTAATAACCCGCAGCGCCGTGTTAGATACCATCACAAAACAACCTCACCTTGCATACATTTAATTAAAAAAAATCACAAAACAGTCATGCGTCTGAAACTCCACCGCTCCTATGAATACAAAGCCGAGGGCTTTCAGAGTTCGTGTATTTACTCATTTATCTGTATATCCATGCATTTGTTTGTTTGTTATTTGTTTTTTTAGTTTGTTTAATGAACCATTTTAGCTCCTCAAGGTGCGCGCGCAGGGTAGCGAACCAGCTGCCTATACACTGGTCAACCTCCCTGCCGTTCTTTCCAGTTTTCACTTAGTTTACCACGATACTAACCTTGTTTTGAATATTTTTGCTGCTTGTCCGTGTAAAACATGTAGAACATGGTACTAAAGCTGTCTCCCCTACGATAATGTCTTCGAAGCAGCGAACGTATTAGCTAATGAGTTATTTGAATATTGATTAAGATGCCGCTAGATTACGTAATTGAGTGTCCAATTGGCCGTGCTTAAATCTGTGCGCAAGTCTGGTGGCGTAATAATAATATAGTAATATCTGCAGTTTCACGTGGCCAAACGCCAACATGATTATTCGGCTCACCCTAGTGGAGGGCTCTGGAAAATTTCAGCGTCTGGCGTTCTCTTCACGTGCACTCACTGCGGGCACAAACGGGCTTCAGTATTTATTCTCCATAATATTCTACCACCACTGCGAGAACAGAATCCACAACCTTCGTTCGGATCCGTAGCTGAGCGCCCTGACCACTACACCACCGTGAAGGAGAGGCCTGATTGGTTTCCTGGCGTTTTTTTTTTTTTGCAAGAAAAAATGTCCTGTGCGATTGATGTGAAGACGAACATACCAGTGCTCTTCACGGAAGACTTTCTCTTCACGGGTGCAGCTTCACGGAAGACTTTCTCATCACCCTCTAAAATGTCGCCTGCACCACCCAAGGTCGACATGACAGCGGTTCCCTCGCGCTATGCGCCACACGCCGAGAGCAGCGTGCGCCTCGTTCGGTGAAATTCCGGTGCCAAATGGTGGCATGAAGCTGACAGTCTAAAAAAAGCTTTTCTTTGTGTCGCTGTAGACGCCACCTTGATGTTGTCCAAGCGTGAAGGAAGAATAGTGCAACGACGTGCCGGCACCTGCCCATGACGCCAACGGCGCGGCGGCCAGCGAAGCGTTGAAGCAGCGCAATTCTTTCTGGTTGTTATTATTTTTATCTTGTTTCTTCAACTTAATGTTCTATTTTGCTATCTCTTTTTTTTGCTCCGCTATGGTGATCCTCTTTCTAGTATTCGTTCCCGTCTAGCCTCATCCTCTACTTCCTGCTCCACATTTTCTGTCTCTTCTGTATTTTTTGTACCGGAACTTCGCGATATTTTGCACAACTTTTTGTGGTGAAGTGTGGGTAAGCTATGGTGAAAACAGGAGGGAAAAAAAGAAAATGAACAAACTGATACAATTAAATCTAGCCGAGCAAGTAGCCTCGCCGAAAATCTTTGTGGATGCAGCAATCCCTAACGACAGAAACACAAAATCAAAGATATACTGTTATTGTGAATGCCCAGAAACAAAGGCACCAGCAGAGACGCCTCTAGATGTCGACCTAAAAAAATGTTTTCTCTCTCTGTTGATAACCTGATAGCGTTTTTTTTTTCCTTTTTCCGTAGGAGGTGTGGTTGAAGTGACAGCACTCATAACATGAACGCCCGGATGTAATTACCTCCACCTGTCAGAAATGAGAGAGGAGGAGGAGGGAAAGAGAAAGAAAGGTTGACCAAGAGAAAAGAAGCGTGCAGTCCGTGTAAAAATGCAATTGAAGAAGAATTGACGTGGCATAAGAAAAAGAAAGGACGAATTGAAGACACGAGAAGGTTGCATACGTTTGAAGCGTGGAACCAGTCACTATCGCTGCTCTAGCCGAAGTAAAACTGTTGCGTATAGTATGAAGTAACGAAACGAGCGCTAACAAGAGCGCGCGCCAAATCTGCGAACACGGGCGGAGAAACCCGCGATGGTAAAAAGAAAAAAAAAAGAAAGCCAAACATCCAGGGCTCGGGGCGCGCGCTCTCCCCCGAAGCCACGGATTATCAGACGACACTCCTCACCCAAAGCGGCGGCCCAAGAAGACCGCGATTTTAGAACGAAGAGGCGGGGTCAGACCGCAGGGTGAATCATCCTCCGGAGAGGGCAGTCGAACTGTCTCGTGCCTCTCCCCAGCCTTCGCTGCGTATCGCGCCGACGAAATGACGAGAAACATCTGGAAAGTCGCGCGCAAGGTATTTAACCGAGCAGCCGAGACGAGAAATCAGGAGAAGACGGAAAGTTAGCGCCGGAGCGCGTAGGAATTCCGCCGTGTAGTCGGCGAAGGTTCTGCCCGTAGTGACAGAACAGGAGGAGACGGAAGTGAGCGCCAGAGTGCGTAGAGATTCCGCCGTGTAGTCGGCGAAGTTTTTGGTCCGTGGGGACGGCTCGAGCTACAGGCAAGAGCGTGGGTTTACCGCTATCGAGCGAAGACGCGGGCAACAGCTGCGTGTGTGAAGCCGACGGATTTCCGGCGAAGAAGAAGTTGAAGTTTGAAGAGTGGCCAATTGAAGACGGGAGGTTTCCTGGAAGAGAAACTTCGAGGGCTGCGGAACGACAACGCTGGACTTTGAGTGAGTGATTCTCGGAAGAGTATCATCTCGACTTTGGTTGCAAGAACTTTGGACTGAATAGGTTTTCTATCTCTTTAGTCTTTAAGTGTCTTGGTTGTTCAATGCATGCGACTGCATTGTAGTGCGTATCGTTGTCTGTGTCCGTTGTTTTGAGTGTGGCTGATTGTACTGTGTAGTACGTTGTTTGATTGGTGACGTATTGTATGTAACTATTGTGGAGTGTGCATTCTTGTGTAGTGTTTTCGATCTGCCAATTTCGAGAATATAATTTGTTTGTTTATCAACTCTCGACTCTGACTTGTTCTTTGGACCACAGCCGGCGTCCGCTGGCGCACCAATAAGGACCACTCTTAAATTGTCCACGCTTTCGTGGTGCGGTTCGGGGGGCCGATACTTCGGCTCTTAGAATTAGCCCGGCGATTGCCTCCCTAATTAACGGGACCGGTGTGACAGAGTTGGTTTTAGAAAAAGTTTGGTGGAACCAAGACTTCTGCGCGCACACAATTAATGTGCAAATAGGTAGGCGAGAATAAAAACAGGCACGAAACTTTGTGGTTTCTCTCCACTGACAATCGGCTGTGATACATTAAAACCTATAAAAAATAGGTAGATTTTGTAGCTTACTGCCTAATCTTAGGCGATTCTTTACTCTTAGCACTTTTGAAAAAATAAGGCTGTATGTAAGTGCGGGCGTGTGATCAGTATCGCAAGAGGGCCCGGTACTCAATGACTTGCGACTAATGGGGCATTGCATCCAAACAACTTTTCAGTCCAATACAAAGCTGCGCCCTCGGAGTTCTAACTTATCGCTCGCGCAAATATCAACTGAATCGAACCTCGCGCGTGAAACAGGAACACAACAGTGACTGGTCCAGAATCGGTTGTATTCCGAAACGGATTTTTGACCACCCACTCAGTAATTTTCTTGTGATGACTTGTCCCTCTAAAACATGCCCACCGAAGACTTGTCCACCAAGGACTTGCCCTCTGAGGACTTGTTCACCGAGGACTTAACTACACATTACTAGCATCAAAACTGAATAACTCAACCACCAAATCTCCGGGATAACACAAAATTATTGACCGACACATAATTGTGACCATGAATAATTCACAATTCAGCACTAAAGATATGGTGGAAAAAATGCAGAGCTGAGCAAGAACGAGAAAGCATACAACTGATTCAAATAAATTAAACTAGCCAATCTAACATTTATTATTTAGCTATTACGCTGTAATGATTTAACCTTCAGAAGAATTTCATATAACGATTACACCTCAGATATTCAACTAATTCTATTATTTGTCTTCTCTTTTTGTCACAATGTTCCAAATTATTTTAACAGTTAAAACAAAGTACTACTATTCCCCTAGCCTGGATAACCTAAAGGTATTGACTTGCATTAACCACGAACTTCTTCGCCCATCCCCCTTGGTGGGTGAGAGCCACAAAACAAAGGATCAAGCAAGCAAGCAAGCAATAAGCGGAAAGAATGGGAGGTTAGCCAGTTCATAGACTGGCTAGCTACTCTGTGCAACAGATTCACTTCTCTAGATAGAGAGAGAGATTAAACGCGTATTAGTACTTTTATTAAACTGAAGTAGGTGAGGCCCTTCGACTAGAGCGCCACCGGCTGGATAGCACTAGCCAGCAGAGCTGTATATATTATGGTCAGGAGTTG
The DNA here is from genome assembly GCF_013339725.1 of Rhipicephalus microplus. Taxonomy (NCBI): domain Eukaryota; kingdom Metazoa; phylum Arthropoda; class Arachnida; order Ixodida; family Ixodidae; genus Rhipicephalus; species Rhipicephalus microplus. The sequence goes on from NC_051170.1 coordinate 9,644,416, forward strand.
ATTGTTTCGGTTACTGTATCAGCATTATCCTGAGTTTAGGACGCTGCTATCACCATACGACTTGGGTGTATTCATATAAGAGTCTAAGCTGATTCTATTATTTTTTCCTCTAAATATTTATCATTTGCTGGAATGCAGGCAGTTTCTATTAATTCATTTCTTCAATTTGAATTATATCTACTTGCTAAAAGAGTTACCGACATAAATTTATACCGTTGTTTGTCGTGTCCGTATGCACACGTGTGACTGAAAGGAAGTCAGCGAAATAATGTGTCTTCTCTGTGTTGCACTATGTTTCATGGCTCTATTTTAGGCGCTTTTTTTGCACCTTAGGGCTATACCTCCGAAAGTGTGCATCATTCTTTTATCAAGCGCGTAAAAAATGGTTTTACTGATAATGACTTTCACTTTTATTTATCTTTATTAAAATAAAATGCGTCTAGTGGCATGTTCAGGTACGCTGTCTAAGTGTATGTGACCAAAAATTATGTCACGTGGTTGGAACGGTGAAGAAGTAAGCAGTGAGATATCTGAAGACATCTATTGCTTGGCACATTTGTGCCTGCAGGAAAAGGAATGCTTTGACGCAGCGGGATTTGCGACGAAAAATGTCCCAGTTTTATTTGTGAAAGCCATTCATAGTAAAGTAAAATGAGAACGCGATTCAACGTAAAGATAGCGCTGTTCGTAATATATATTTGTGTAACCGGCAGCGCACGTAAAAACATAGTCTCTGAGTTGTCTTATCTACTCTGTCTCTACGTTAGCGCTGCTTCTCTACGTCCCGTTACCAGTTTCAGAGATGAATTTCGCTTTTCATAGCAACGTCGCAATCGGTGAAGTCTCCGACGACTCGGTACAGAGGCACGTGTCACAGAAAAATAAGCAGCACCAGAAGAGTATCTAGTCACGCATGTTATTTGGACGTTATGTACACGCTACAGCGTCTAACATTACCTAATTTCTCAGGAACCCTACGACACTCTGATTAGCTACTAGCGTTATTTGTTGTAATTACCTTTCTAACAAGACCAAAAAATGCATGTAACACATCATTGCGAACGTCTGCCTTTTATCTCGCTGTGGACCGCAGAAATGCATGATGCAGAAAGAAAAGTGAGAATCGCGCCTTGATTTAGGCTGCATGTTAAACTGCTGGAGTGAAATGAATTCTTACGCAATACTACTAATCATTCGTTGGGGATCACAGATCCTTCTCTCCGCAAGCAACAATAGGCTCTTCATATTTTATTGTTTTGTGAAAAGTATTACAACGCACGCATCGAGTACTTGTGATTCCCGAAACACGAAAATAATGAATGCTGTTAGGCGGAACAGGAAGTAAATGGAAAAGCCCTGACTGGAGATCCGTCCTTCCTTGCCGAAGATGAAACCCAGATGCACCGTTCGTCTTACGGACCGATAACTCGCTGCAACAAGCTCCGCCACCGCCGCGTCGTGTGCTCCCCTCTCTCGTTCACTTGTAATGGCCTGACGGGGAAGCATGTGAACAGGGTAAGAGAGCGGTGGTACAAAGGGGATGGAGCGCCTGCTCTGGTGAACACCGTAGCGACTACAGTAATCCGATTAGGAAACTACGCGATCATCGTGTAAATGGCTGTTCCATTATTGTCTCCGGGATCAACCAGAGCACACTCCGCGATCGCCCGCAGAAGGGAACTGAGCAGAGCGAAAGCAAGTGCAGAGGTCGAAATGAAAGTAGACGGAGGTTCCTGGGGCCATTGCTGTTTTGGGAGACAACTGTGGGTGAAAAGCGTCACTAATCGATCCGATATCCAAGCTCGTGATCAATCCACCCCTAGTTCTACACATACGAATGGTGAGAAGCTGATTGCATGTTCGATCTGAAGGATACAAAATGTTACATTCCGATCCTGTCACGAGCCAGAGACTACCTGCTAGTGCTGTTCAGGAAAGCGTATCGAATGGCCCGCACTCGTTATCAGCTGAAGATCGAAACTACTTTTAGACAGCCTAAAAGATAGTTATTAACAATAAAAGTATTATTTCTTTTAATCATCGGAATCGGTCTTTTGTCCCTAATTAATTATTTAGATATGGCGTATTTTATTATGCATGAATATAAAATCTGTTTAAGTCGATTCGTCCGCAAGGACGAGCGAAGGTGTCAAGAATAGTGGTCAACATATCTAGAGTCAGGAAATTGGTTCAAGAAAAAACCGCCATCTCCACAAAGTAAATAATGATGAAGGAGCTTGCTCGGAGCTGATGGGGAGAAGCTGTGAATACCCCGTACAAGTCTTCTACCATAATATAAAGACATGACCCGTCAGTTATTATAAGGGTGATTGTATATACACATACACAACATGCGATCATTTACATGTCGACGTAATTATGATCAAAGAATACATTACTTGTTACAAAGTCATGGGATGTGTTTTCCTTTGAAGATTACAATTTTGTAGTCGGTGAAATATGCGGTGAGCGGATCTTGAATTAGAGGTTGCAGTTGAAATTGGAGAAGGCAATGTCAGTAGAGGTCCCGATTCAGAGGTTCTCTCGCCGCCGTTGCGTGCCACCTCCGCTCCGCGGGCTTTCAATTCGGGGTCTGCCTGTCGACGAGCCTTCTCCGCAGCACAATGTGCATATAATGCCTTACGGATGTGTAGTGGGTACCTCGCTTATCAGCAGAATGGCGAGTGGCATAGTGGGGGCTTTCCTACTACATGAAAGTTACGGTGGACGTGCAGTGGGTACATTGGACGGCTGCGCCTGTAGCGTAGTAGGTACACGTCTAGGGACATGCCTCGAGCATAAGAGTTTAGGCGAGCAAGCTTTAAAAAATATATATTCTGGTGATTGATAGCCACCAAGACGACAGAGGAAAACTAAGTGAGCAGCACAAGCAGCAGCTATCGTTGCTATGAGGACAGACTAATCTGTCCACGTCACACTGTAGTCCTGTCCCTTGTTTTTCCCGCGTTGCAGCACTGTAGGGGATGCTGGGTATCAATCCCAGTATTTAAAAAAACATGTTAAAAAATGTTCATTTTTTTACGTTGCATCACTTGCCTTGAAAGGGGGAGCATCCAGCTCCTTCGCAAATAATCATTTTTTTCTTTATTGCTTTGATAACCTCTATACATTTACCTGTTTCAAATGTTAAAGTATACAACAACAAAAGGAGTTTTCAACACACCTGTTCTCTGGTCTCGCTAAACTAACATTTTTTGCAAAGTGGCTAATTCTACGACTTGTAACTATTCTAGCATAATTACATACTCTTAAGCTAACACGCTTAAAACTAAGTATTGAGATAAAAGAACCGGACAAGCACGAAAATTCAAACGCAGCATAAAGAAGAGGAAAGAAGAAGTTTTGTCTGTACCACGCCATCACCATAACCACTAAAATAAAAAACGGCATCGAGTAAGGTCCTTAATCGGCACAGAAAAATTAAGAATTCTCATGACGAGCACGAGCCAAATTCAGTCACTTGACCTCCAAAAACTCATCAGCCATTTTCAGTTGCTTTCAGCCACGCAAAACGAGTTGTCAGCAATGAAGAGGCTTAATCAAGTGAACGTCACAATAAGAACATCATCGTACACCTACTCGTGGGCATTTATTAAAGGGCATTTATTAAAGCAAGGATCTCTTTCTTGCGCAGGAAATAAACAAATTGGTGGTGTGAAGTCATTTATTTCGGGCTACTTCTGAGTTAGTGTCGTAAGAAAGACTCTGCCAGAAGTTCTATAATAGCTACAAAGAGAGGGAGAGGATTGCCAAACGTCTCTGGACAGCAAATCATGTTTTGCGAAGAAGAGATAGTAGCGCGCCAGGTGGCTTCACGCCTTCAGTATACTTAACTAAACTTAACGCATGATTCACTTGAGATCAATGAAATAAACAAGAACGTGGAGCACCTGTCGTCCCGAATTCCCAGGCTAACACGTCCTCAAAAATCACCTTCACGAACAAAATAATTATTAACGAAAGCATTCTAAATCTGGAAGTGATATTGCTTTCAAGATTCCCGTGGGCGGACATTTCAACGAAGCTGTTTTGACAACCTTGCGCCTGTGACTCCGTTACTGCTTCATTGTATTGACCAAGCACCATTCGTAGCTACTGTTTCAGTCTTGTCTGTTTAAATAGTTATTCCCGTAACATCGATTACAGTAACTTTATTATTTCGCATTCATGGCAATACAGATTTTGGTCTTTCCTGTAGAAAGAGATTATCTCCGAACATAAGTACGTTAACATTATTCTTTCGCATTGACAGGAACAGAATTATTCAGTTGTCAGCTGCGCGAAAAAATGCGTTAATGCAAAGCGCAGTACTTCAAACAATTGTATTGTTTCCACCCGTCATCGGATGTTTCTCTCATTTTCTGGTAAAACCACACAATTAACTACAAGCAGAGCCGAAAGGTATTTCCGCACTCTTGTCAACACTATATTATTATAGCGTTCGCAACAACTATTATCATCAAGACAGCAAACTCTTTTTTCGTCAACTTTTTATCATTTGCTTCTCTCCCAGAACGCGTGCGTCGCTATTGAAATACACAGAAAAAAACACAGATCAAGACAGAAAGAGATAAATAAATAGAGAGAGATAAGTAAAGAGAAAGACAGAGAGGAGGCGAGAAGTGGAAGAAAGGGAGAAAGAAGGAAAAAGGAAAAGAGTGTCACGTAAAGCCATGAAATTTTAGTCACGTGACACATTCTCGCTGATATCACGTAACACCAGTCACGAGAGTTGAAATCACGCAACACTGCATCAGTGACATGTTACCGCCAAAACAAACCATGTTTAATCGAGGTGGAGACATAGGCTTTGCACCACATCTTCTTTTACGGAAGTACGAACGCTAGCTCCGCTGTCAATTCCAGCCTTGTATCACTAGTACAAACTGCGCCTTTTTAAATGCGAAGCATTTCTTACCGAACTTCAGTGACTTTCTTTCTATCTATCTATCTATCTATCTATCTATCTATCCGTCTATCTATCCGTCTATCTGTCCGTCTATCTATCCGTCTATCTATCTAGCCGCCTACGACTTTTAGCTCTCCTGGCCGTTTCGATATTGGTATCAATACCAAACTTGGTATGGCATAACATGACAGTATGAAGAACGTGTTTGACTAGTCATAACATGAAAATCACGACATGTATGTCATGAATGTCACGAGTTGAATCTCATGATCTTGCTACCCTTGCGTTGGTTTCGTTCACATGACATGCTGCAAAACTG
>NC_051170.1:9649764-9891749 GCF_013339725.1 Rhipicephalus microplus
TGTTCCACAAAGGCGCTCGTTCGTGCGCTTTCTATCTCCAAGTTTGCGGTGCTCTGAGCCCGGATTTGTGTGAAATTACAAGGCACTTGCTCTGTTTATGCCTTGCTCGTGTTACTTAGTTCTTTTTGCGTTGTCTGCGGCTCTTGAGGTTGATTAGGATCAACGGCTTATATATGTAGAGTTCTATGCGGATTGGGAAAATCCGAACAGAAGACGACCTCGACGACGCACAAAGCTTGAGATGGTCCGGCCTATTCTTTTTTGCGGCTGACTAAACCGCTTCAAACGAATTATATTGTTCATGGTCACACGGAATCTACGTCTGTCTGCCGGTTACCACAAATTGATGACCTGGACTTTACCTGATCCCTCTCGCTTTCTGCTTTGCGCTTCCCTCGGCCACTTTTTCAGGCCTACAGTGGCCAGGAGCTAGATAACCACAGCTATTCAGTCCTTCACGAAGCCAGACAGTCATGATCTCTAGTCAGGTATTGTGATCATCGCCACAATCCCACGAGCCCTAGGTTTCCACTCTCAAGCTCCTTGAATTCTGGTCACCAGACTCGGAACTTTAACTTATCACCTTAGAGTCAATGTTTCATTGTCATCAACTCTCCCTGTGATTGGATTGCTTCCACCTCACATGGCTGAGGTCATTCGCGATGTTCTACGCCTCCTCCAACTGATCACTCTTAAGATAATCTTAAGGCAGCGCTCACCAAGCGCACTGCCAACCCCGAAAACAATCAGTTGCACAAAATTCTTACATTAGAGGAGCTCTGTAATCGCAAGTATACTTGCTTATTATGTGCATGCAAACTTTGGCACCCGATCTCACTGCGTCACCGAACAGCGTACTTCAAGAAATCTTCCTGCAGCACTTTCCGATGCAGATGCGCATAATTTTGGCTGCGTATTCATCATCGGCTGCTGTCCTTGCGCTAGAATTATGTTCCTGCTCACACTCCCTTTTCTCTGGCTTAGGTGTGTGTGTGTGCGTGTGTTTAATGTTTCTGTAACATTCTTCGTTATCTCATTATCGGCTGTTTATGAACACTTACTTTGCCATGCTGTTTATGTCAGTGGACATAGCGGTAATACGCTCAACACTCAATAGGAACGACATTTATAGGACTAAAGTAAACTTGCTGCCGCGGTGATACGAGATCAGATAAACGACCTGGCTATGTTCCCGGCAGTTTTTATCTTCTTTAGAGGCATAATTAGCAACACTTGCAGTACTCTATCATAAAATTTTCTGATTGCTGAGTGTCTGCATTATTAAAACTGCCCGCTTTTCTACCATTTCTGTTCAGCAAAAAAAAAACAAGTTATTTAAATGAATTGCTGAACTATCGAATATTTACAGGAACAAGGATAAGCTCTGCGAATTTTATTAGAACTGCACTTTTGCAAAGTGACACATAATGTCGGTGGTAAGAATTCAATTAGTGCAGGTAAAAAAAAGGATGTCGAAATTCAGAAGGTTGTTTGCTTTTTATAAGGAACTGGTGAACATGCAGTACATGCTTATCTCACTATACTCTTCATCTTTGAGAGATGGTGTGCGAATCGTAGAACTAAATCTAAAAACGGTGCAATGCAATCAGCAAACAAGGATAAATAACATACTTGTCTGCCTGCACGTATGAAAAATAAAAATAGAACAATGGGTATTGGTTAGTCTGTGCTTTACTGCGCATAGCTAAGCGAAGTATTCTTATGGTATATTATATATATATATATTATATATATATATATATATATATATATAATATATATATATATATATATATATATATAATATATATATGGGGGGGTGTCCTCCTGAAACTGTTGGGAAATAAATATATTTATCCTTGTTGACAACGCTCCCGTTGTGCCATAGCCCATACCTTCACGAATACTAACTAGCATAATGAATTATTACACCCATTTTTATAAATATACATTATAATGAGGGAAGTGGACGTGTGCACCTCGCCATATTACAGTGTCACATTATTTGTTATTATTATCAGACTTTACAACGACTATCCCTTTCTCTGCGTGTGTCGAATAAAATAACGCTGTAGAATCAAAATAGGTAGTGTTTTTATTTCTACCTTCAATGAGTTCAATTTAGAAAGTTTTTATTCTAGCAAAGCCCACAAATATGTGGGGCACACACGCCATCCAGTCCAGTTAGCTACACGTAATTAGATTTACCCTGACTGAAAAGTGGATGCTTCACATGTCATCACAGTGGTCATTACACATTCATAAAGTAAACTGAAAACAGAACTCATTGAGCGTGCAAAGTGATGAACTGCAGTATTCAAAGAGAATACTCTAGAACAAGGTATGTGAGGGAGAATGAAGAAACTTGAAGTGAGACCAAGGGCCGAAGCTGGTAAAAAAAAGAAATGATTGCTTCAGCGCGAGGAAGAATACGGTGCCCTCTAACGAGAACCTCCTCGGAAAGTTACCTTTATCGCACCTTTTCTCCTACCCGGCCTGCACCCATTCGACGAACGAGAATAGCCAATGCAGGCTTTTCTCCTTAAGCTTCTACCATGCGTTAGTGGCCATTTACATGGTTCAGGCCAAAGGCTCGGCAATTTCGTTAAGTCACATTCAGCCGTAATACGGTTACGCCGGCCTGGTGGCGCCTTGGGTTTCTTTCTCGGCGTCCGGAGAAGGGCACAAGTCGCTTAAGAATAACTTAGCGGTAAAACCCACATAGAGTCCGTGCTTGTTTCTTTCCTTAGCTCGCCGAATACGTATACTGAATGTTTTGCATTTCAATAATAGTTCTAAAAATGGGCTTATGGCTCAGTAATCACTTTTTTACGTCAACTTTTCAAGGTTTCCACTGTCAGAAAGTCCGAGATTTCGAGGGCCACTACATAATAAAACTGTTTTCATTATTTTAGTAAGTTACTACCTGACCATGAAAATTGCTACGCCTACCACAATAAGACTTTCGATAATGTAGAAAAACACATAACAACATAAGTGCCGACAGCGTATTAGAATTCCCGCACAAAACTCCACGTCGCAATTAAATCGAATGGTGTCTTCTGGGTCGTGCGTGGGGGCCTAGTTAGTAAACACGAAGGGCACTGCCCTTTGAATTAACCGTAAGGGTTTAACATATCGAGTATAATACCTTAATCTAACCAATGTAACCAAGACACAAGAAGTATACGTTGAAATTCGCAACGTTACACACGCAGATTTCTGTGGGAAATTAAAAGTATATATACTTTGACCCCCATTTTTTGGGTAATAATAAACCCATTATAGTGAAAGTAATGACATTAGCGCTGCACGCCTGCAGGTAATGAAGCTAAACTAATTCATTGTTCCAATTTTGTGCCCCTTGGAGCCATCTGCTTGCTAAAAAAGTGAATAGGCACATGAAAATAAAACCAAGAGCATAAGCGTGTGTACTATTTCTTTATTTTTTAAAGATCTAGTAGCGTGCTCGGCACACAGAACACCAGAGTTATTACTCCACGCAACTCAGGCTCTCAGAGAGGAGCCTACGCAACGTTAAAAAAAGAACTTGCTTTCACGCTGTTTCCATACATATAAGGCAACGTAGTAGACAGGCGACTGTGAAACAACAGCAAAGAACAACGTGGGCTTAGGAGAAAAGAACGACACAATGACTTGTGTTCTTTTCTTTCTCTTCCACTTTTTCTCGTGCAGACTCCCCTCATATGAAATAGCAACTTGTCCACAGTCAGATTCGGCTAAGACACTTGGTTTACACTCGGCTTTTTGCCGGTATCTTTAGACCCCTTTACAACACGCTTCTTTAACCGAATGTCCGTGTATATAAAAGAATAGATGAACATTTTATGAGTATAAATAAATGTGGAGCTGTTTAGGGAGAGTAGATGAGAAAAGAAAAACAGGTTAGTTTAACCCGGAGCCATGAGTCCTTGCTGGCCTCCACTGCTAAAAATAATTAAGGAATCGTAATATACGAAAATAGGAAAAATTTCAGCATACGAGAAGTTCACGTGAGCTTAAAAAACACTGCAGTGTTCCGTTCAAGTTCGTATCAGAACCACTTCGCATCATGAGCACTGCACACCGCGTATCACGTTTCGTTGTAAATATTGACACATGTCTCTGCACTCATCATTTATGGCAGCTCTAGTCAAGTCACAGAACATACCGAAGACTTGAAATCACTGCACAAAAAACACCCAATACATTTTGTACGGACTGAGCATATCTTAACTGTAGTCTGTCGGCGAACACGCCAAGTGTCAGTGCAACCCGTTGTGTGTCGTGTACGCAAGTTCTATGCTTACTGAATGCCATTTATAGCGGCAAATTGCCTCGAAACTGAGTGAGTTGCCTCTCCTAAAAGGACAAGAACAAGTGCCGGGCACAACTGGCGCGGACAGCCGCATATGTTGCTATGCTGCAGCACGCAAGCAGATTATTATGCTAAGGCACTTTGAAACGCAATTTTACGCAGCAGTCTTTTGCGATGTCTAGTGAAGCATATGTACCAACGCGTATGCGCTTTCGAAAGAGAATAAAAACCCCCGCGCTCCGATTGCGCGAGAACTTGTGCCGCCTTTGCCTGCCTTGCCGTACGGCGCTTTTCCGTTACGACTTCGTTCCAGCTCCTCTGTTTAAATAAACCTAATCGCAGATGGAAGAGGTAAGCAGCCTGGCGAGTTTGTTGTTCAAGTCGTCGCTTTCTATTCTCGGTTACTTTGTAGGCAGGCACCGAGAATAATTCAGAGTTTCGCCACAAAGGATTGATAGATGATTGATAAGGAGGGTCTAACGTCCCGAAACAACCATATTAACATAGGAGACGCCAGAGTGGAGGCCTCCACAAATTTTGACCAGCTGGGGTTCTTCAACGTGCACCCAAATCTGAGCACACGGGCCACTGCAAAGGCGAATCAATGAATGTGGCAGCTCGAAGTTGGAATCTAACGCTAAGAACACCAAGCAGATTGAGAAGTGCAGCACGCTGCTCACGCACAAAAGACGCACAAAAACAACATATACAGAACGAAAGTGAACAAACCACGTTTTCACCTCAACAATTAACGTGCAAAAACGACGCACGAAACGTAACTATACGTGAAAATGAGTGCAAACTAAAAAGTGTCCCAGTTGTGAGTTTACTGTGTCTGAAAAGCGAGCTCTTTTCGCAAACGGGGCTTGTGCAGCGAGCGAAGTGACCTTTGGGCGCCCGGCAACTACAACGAAATCGTTTCGGTGAAAGCCCAAGGCGTACGATTACACCGCACCGCGAGATAAGCGTGCTGACGCACAAGCGTCTGCCACCCCACCCCCACAACCCCGCGGGACAAAATATGCGCGGGAGTACGCTCCTGGTGCGTCAACAATTGAACGCTGACGTATGAGCAACTTTGCTGCTAAGTAGCTAACGCCACGCGCTGAGGAGGGAGAAGTCGGTCGGACGTTCGTATCTGCGCACCGGAAAGTCTTTATCTAGATTATTTTATTTATCGCATATACATACACACACACACACACACACACACACATATATATATATATATATATATATATATATATATATATCTTATCTGATAAGAACCGGATGTGGACGCACACGAACAGTTGGTTTCATTCTCAGTGTTGACAGTGGTTCTTCCTCTTTTTTACTTCCTTTCTTTTCTTTCTTTTCCTTTTTTCTTTCTTTTTCTTTTCGTCTTTTTTCTTTCCCTTTTTTTCCTTTTTTGTTTCCTTTTTTTTAGTTCCCTGTCACTCTCGCAAACATCTTTTAAGGCGAGAGGGACGCGGCAGCAACGAAGTTTGGAAGTTCATGTCAGTATAACTCATCCCCTGATGAAGGGAGGACCCCTCCCGAAACTGTTGGGAAATAAATATATTTATCCTTGTTGACAACGCTCCCGCCGTTGTGCCATATCCCATACCTTCACGAAGACTAACTGGCCCATTGAATTATTACTCCCACTATATATATATATATATATATATATATATATATATATATATATATATATAATATATATATCTATATATATATATATATATGCGAACTCAAGTGGCAGTCGAGAGTGTCCATATACTTGCTATCGCAATAATAGTTACCAGTGGCTAAACTAGTGACGATGATGCTCAAGCCTTCGTACCCAACTCCAGTCAACAGTAATGGAAGAGAAGCCCCTTCACGCTATTATTGGTACCACCTGGATCCTTCTCAACTGAGACCATGGTGCAGCGTGAGTCAGTTGCTGAAAAATCTAATCGCTCTTAGCCTCTCAAAGAGTGAGTGAATGAGTTAGTGAGTGAGGACTACATGAGAGAGGAAATAATCGTAAAATTTTCCTTAGAGCAAACCATTTAGAAGAAAAAGAGATACATACGATTTTACATAAGATTACGTTGGTAGTTTTTCACGGTTGGTGTACGAGGTTTCATGTGCCAGAGGGGCTCTGGATATGAGAGGCATCGCATAACAGGGATAGGGATAGATATGTCCTGGTTTTCCAGCAGGCTCTAACACAACCCAGTGTTCAGCGACACCCTGCGTTCAAGGAACTGAACGTGCTCTGACCTTCTTGCTTAATAAAACAGTTGAGGGTGCATATGTGTATTGCATACGATATCTTTGGACTTAATTAGCGAGCTGCATAAAATAAATCTATGTTAAGTAATAGAAATACGGCCTTACAACACGCTTCCATCCGGCCGAACCTTCTCGCATTCACTCTCGTATAAACACGCCAAACACACCACTATTGGCATACCAGCTGGAAATCCCGAAAAAGTACGCTTCAAGTTTTCCTATTGCGAACCACCTAAAAACATCGGTGAGATCTTTTTAACTCCATGTTGCTCTTTGCGTTTATTTTTTGCGTCTCTCTTTTGGTGGAAAACAACTCCCAGCCAAAAAACTACCGGGGATTTATTATCCATGGCTTGATGCATATGAGCCCAGGGACCCAGCAGCCGCGCCGCTTCTTGCCAATCTGCTTCCATGGTTGACTTATGGCTGTGGCGCCGTGAATATCTAAACCAGCCTCGAGGATATCCGGTCTGGTGACAAGATTTACGGTGTTGAAAAATAAACATAAAAAAGACTTTTCCTGCATAGTGAAGGCCTGCCCACGTCCTCAGTACTAGCTTCTCTTATTTGTGGTGGAAGAATGGACGTTCATATGAATTTCTGTAATTTTAGAGTTCCCAAGCTCAGCCCAGCTAGCAGAAAATATTTGCAAAATTTAGCTCTGCATGCACCTGGATAAAGGAAATGATTGCAGCTGAGGGGAGACGCGGGTTGGATAAATGGTGGCTGTGTGGCTTGTTATGCCTGCGAGTCCGCAGCGAACATCCATGCCTCGGAAAAAGTAAATCTGTGTCAAGGCCAGCACGCGAGCCCGCCTGACGCAATCAACAACTCAACGGCGTCATCACGCGACGGCGCCTTTCTGGCGCGCACGTGCAGTGAGTCATCTCAGCCAGCGAGCCCGTCGAATAAACAACCGGCGCTTTGCTGTCTGGGGGGGGGGGGTGACGCAATGCCTGGCGACGTCACTCGTCCTTGGGTGCAGCCACCTGCAGCGCAGCCTCTCCAGATTCGATGAGAAAGAATGACGCGGCCCAGCGGCGACCCCATTGGAGGATTCTGACCTCACGACCAGCGGTGCTTCTGGTTGGACCCGGTGCATATCAAAGAAGCCCTGCGGCGCGTCGAGAGCAGTCCTATGTGAGAGCAGGCATGTGTGTCAGATAAGATAGCTATGTGATAGAGAGTTGAGCTATGTGTTAGCAGACCCATTTGAGAGCAGACCTATGTGTTAGAGAGGAGAGCTCGGTTCTTCGGGTCTCTAAGCTGTCTGCCCCAGTGCCGAATTTGTAACGCCTCTGTATATATGCTGTACATAAACCTTGTTTAACTCACCGTCGTCTCGTCTGCTCGTCTATCAGCTCTGCGCAGAAGCAGTCGCGAGCTGAGAAACCTACGCTACCAAACGGCTGGTGACCTTCCCGGCGGAGTTCGAAGCAGTGGCGCCTTCGGGACCGTGTTGGCGTCGCCGTCTTTCGTTACAGTGGTTGGCAGCTGCGGGATCGGCCGGCGTCAGCGACATCGATGCGGTGAGTGCCTGATGTTTTCCCCTCAGTTCACCAGACTACTCTAGCTCAGGTTGTAGTAGTTTAGAGAAGGGCTGTGTGAAGCATTGAAGTGGGCTTTGATCGTTTCAAGCAAAGTCGAAGTGCTTTGAAACCAAAGTTAATGCGGAGGGGGTAAACACGGGAGTGTGAAAATTGCTTGCGCGTCTTGCTAGTTGACTTATAGTGGGTACGGCAAGTAAATTCTTAACAGGGGCAAACAGCAAGAGGCTAGTGTGAACGATGGAGAACCTTAAAGTGAAGGAACTCATCGAAATTTGTGAGGAACTCGGCATTACTTTGGGTCGTGCGAAACGAAAGCAAGCGATCCTTGAGATCATGAGGGATGAAGGACTGTCGGCTGAGGAAGTTGATGAGGCCTGGGCGGATATCAAAGCACGCCGCGAGGAGGCTGAAAGGCGAGAAGTAGAAGCTCGCGAACGTGAAGAATCTGAAAGGGGAGAAGTTCGCGAACGTGAAGAAGCTGAAAGGCGAGAAGTTCGCGAACGTGAAGAAGCTGAAAGGCGAGAAGTTCGCGAACGTGAAGAAGCTGAAAGGCGCGAACCTCGCGAGCGCGAGGAGGCTGAGAGACAGGCACGCCTCGAGCTGAAACGAATAGAATTGGCAATCCTACAGTGTTCGCAGGCGCCTAGCGCAACTTCTCCGACGATTCAGGTCAGCGGTTATAGAATTCGGGACCAACTGCCATCGTTCGTAGTAGGCGAGGACATGGCGAAGTATCTCGTCAAGTTTGAACACGTCTGTGAGCGAAATGCTTTGAAGCGGTCTCTTTGGGCGCAGAACCTGTTAGCTCTTCTTCCCGACGAAGTGTCCGACGCGATAACTTGCTTGTCGAGGGAAGCGTTTGAGAGCTATGACGAGGTTAAGGAAGTGCTCTTGAGACGTTATAATTGTCACCCGAGGCTTTCAGGCAAAGGTTCCGGTATGCTAAAAAGGGGAATGAGTCACACGTTGACTTCGCGTTTCGTCTTAAAGCCGATTTAATTGAATGGCTCAAGGGCGAAGGTGTTTATGACGACCGCGATAAAGCGGTGGAATGCATCGCATTGGAGCAATTCTACCGCTGCATCGAGGAGGATGTCAAACTTTGGCTGCAGGACAAACTTGGTGAAGTACAGCTAAACAAGGCAGCGGAGTTAGCTAAGGAGTATTATACTCGCCGAAAGTTGCATAGCAGGGCAGTGCGCGTTGAAAAGAATGAAAGGAAAGAGGGCTTTTCAAAGAAACCTGATCAACGGAAACCCGCTCCGCACCGTAATTTCAAGAAGGACCCGTCTTTTACGAATGACACTGTAGGGGAAGGGGAAACGGAAGCGGAGAAATCGAGTGAGGTTCCTAAACAACACACTAATACCACACGGGCGTTTGAATCACGGAAACCGCTAATCTGCTACAACTGCAAAAAGGAAGGGCACATCGCGATAAACTGTAAGCAAAAGTTTGCTTTTGCAACAATCCTAGAATCAGAAAAGAACATGTGGTTGTTAGAGCCGTATATCCAAGAAGTTAATGTGAATGGGAAAACGTGTCGAGCACTTAAAGACTCCGCGGCAACCATGGACGTTGTCCATCCTTCATTGGTGTTTGCTGATGACTTTACAGGAGAATGCGCGTGGATCAGGCAAGTCGCTGAGGAGCAGAGTGCTTGCTTACCAATCGCTACGGTTGTCATTGAAGGCCCGTTCGGTAAGCTTCGCACCGAAGCGGCTGTGTCTGCCGCGCTTCCCGATCGTTTTCCTTATCTTTTCTCTAACAAATCAGAGCAGCTTCTCAAAGAGCAGGGTAAATCGTTCTTCCCCAACTTAGCGTACATGGCCCTCACGCGATCGCAAGCGCGGAAGCTCCCGCAGGAGCTTGATCTTGTTCAATGCGGTGAACTTTCAAGTGACCTTGGCGGCGAGTCGACGGAACCTCAGAGAGCAAATTTTCCGCGTGAGTCATGTGAGCAGTCACTCGAGCGGCCCGTCGCCGAAGCGACCGGCGCGGTTTCCGTAGAAAGGGTAGACGACATGGCGCCATTGAGTCAGAGCGAGGGGAGTGCAACGCTCTCGCCTGTAGCGGAAAGTTGGAGCGAGCTGTCGAGGGTTGATCGAGAGACGCTCATTCAAGAGCAGCGTGAGGACCTCTCAATTAAAACGCAAGTGGAAAGCCACTTGAAAGCTGCACAAGTGTTGTCCAAGGAGTACTACGACAAATCGGCGAAGAAGCGCGTTTTTGAAGTAGGAAGTCAGGTAATGCTGCTGCAGCCGTCCAAAAGGAACCAGCTTGAGGCTCATTGGGAAGGGCCCGCCAAAGTAATATCGAAGCTTTCCGATACGAATTATGAAGCGAAATTAGGAAGGCGGCCGAACCAAATTTACCCCAGTGACTTGATGAAACCATACGTTCAACGTCAAGCGGTTGTAAATCTGCTTTTGAATGCTTCAGAGGAAGAGGGAGCAGAAATTTTGAGTTCTAGTAAGGTAATCGAAGGGGGATCGAAAGTAATCTTGGAGCAGTTGAACCTGGAGCCTAGGTTAAGTGAAGTCCAGAAGAAGGAGCTGAGAAGTAATGTTCCTTTTTATGAGAAATCTGGACTTCCCTATTGTAGTTACACAGATGTGCAACGTCGCAAGTGTGAGCCGCTATTGGTACCGCATAGGTATCGTCGCCTAAAAGTGGCCGGCTACTGAGATGGAGCACGATACTCCAATTGCACAACTTTGACGTTCGCTATAAAAAAAGGAAAGCTAAACGCTAATGCAGGTGCATTGAGCAGTGCGTTCTAGCTAGTACCTTCTCCACCTTTCGGTTTCTCGGTGGCGATTCGGGGCAAAATTTTGACCTTATCACGACCTTTGCTGAGCGCTCTCGTTCAGAGTGATCTCAACGAGCCAACTTTATGTTGTATTTTAATTCGTTACGTTGTTGTACATGTAAAAAAATTGAGCTCTCATTTTGAGAGTCTTGTGTCCCACATGTGCCTCTTGATGTAGGGAACGAAATTCCAATAGACACGTAGCTGGGTATATGTTGTACTGTACTTTGTCTGGTGCTCTGTCGAGTGACTGAGGGCACTTGCTTGTGTCGTGTGTTGTGTGTTGTCGATCCGTTCTTGAGAAGTTGCAGAACCATCGACAAGTGCCGAGACCAAGGATCGTCAGAAGAGACGAGCGAAGCTGGCCGACAAGTTGTGGCGACAAGCCAGTGGAGCTGGGATCCGTCCTCAAGAATGGGGTGTGTTCCCGGAACTGAGTCTGGAGCTGCATTCTCCCCATGGCCCTGGAGGCAAACCTGAAGGGACCTGGCGAACGAGCGCGCCTGACATCCGAGCCACGTGGAAGCAGCTCGTCTTTCCGGTGCATTGTCTGGCGGCGGGGGTGCTGTTATGCCTGCTAGTCCGCAGCGAACGTCCATGCCTCGGAAAAAGGAAATCGGTGTCAAGGCCAGCACGCGAGCCCGCCTGACGCGATCAACAACTCAACGGCGTCATCACGCGACGGCGCCTTTCTGGCGCGCACGTGCAGTGAGCCATCTCAGCCAGCGAGCCCGTCTAGTAAACAACCGGCACCTTCCTGTCTGGCGGGTCTGACGCAATGCCTGGCAACGTCACTCGTCCTTCGGTGCAGCCACCTGCAGCGCAGCCTCTCCAGATTCGATGAGAAAGAATGACGCGGCCCAGCGGCGACCCCTCACGACCAGCGGCGCTTCTGGTTGGATTCGGTGCATATAAAAGAAGCCCTGCGGCACGTCGAGAGCAGTCCTATGTGAGAGCAGACATGTGTGTCAGAGAAGAGAGCTATGTGATAGAGAGTTGAGCTATGTGTTAGCAGACCCATTTGAGAGCAGACCTATGTGTTAGAGAGGAGAGCTCGGCTCTTCGGGTCTCTAAGCTGTCGGCCCCAGTGCCGAATTTGTAACGCCTCTGTATATATGCTTTACATAAACCTTGTTTAACTTACCGTCTTCTCGTCCGCTCGTCTATCAGTTCTGCGCAGAAGCAGTCGCGAGCTGAGAAACCTACGCTACCAAACGGCTGGTGACCTTCCCGGCGGAGTTCGAAGCAGTGGCGCCTTCGGGACGTCGCCGTCTTTCGAAACAGTGGTTGCAGTGGTGAGATTCGTAGCGCCCTTCGTAACGTTGTCGGAGGCGCGCTTCGTAACAGGCTGGACACCCTGAACAAAATCCAACCAGTGCTGATAGTGTAAAGACATTCTTTTGCAGTTGAGGACGGATCATTTTTGATAGAGACTGGGCGTCGGCATTCGATACGCAAATTGATACGACTCTCACGAATTATTAAAATCAGGCACTGATTCTCAAACATTGCGATAATGTTGCACTGTTATGTTTCATTCTTGTGCTCGCTGCATGAGGTGATCCACAATAAAAATGCAGAAAATTTGGACTCAGTCACGCAAAGCTCACGCCCATCGCCGCTCTCTGTGCAAGCGATTTTTTTATCTATATTTCTCCATAGTACTTGGCGTACGTTTTTCTTTCCCTTTAAGTTTGTCTTTCTTTATTCCTTTCTATGTTTCTTTCTGTCAGTTTTCCTTCATATTGTCTCTGTTTATTTCTCTTTTTACAGCGAAAGCTGTTATGAGATCTTAACTTTGGTCTCCCGCAGTGCCGTAGTTGTCCGCTGCCACAACCGCTGCCGCCACCAATGTCCGCGACCAGATCACAAATTACAAGAAATTAGAAAAAAAACCTAATAGCAATGACACAGTGGGGCTAGAACCCGAGTGCACCGGATGCCAGCCCAATATTCTACCACAGAGCCACGTCGGTGCTTGGGACTTGTCGACAAACTTGCCTTAGGCAGGCTTGATGTCGGGAAAAAAATTGTGTTACTTAAAAACCGTTTTAAAACTGCGAAAGAAGAAGCAGTCGTCGCACAATGCGAATAGCGTAACGAGTGGGTCGTCCAATGATCGAACTCATTAAGAAAACCTTAAAGCTTGTTTTTGTTGAGCTATTACCTGTGGCGCACACCGACTTCAGGTATAAGTTCTCATCGTCGTCAGCCACTGCAAGAACAATTGGCACAAAATTCCTACCAATAGTTAAGCGGATACTACGCTTCTTAGCAGGAGGAAGCAATAAAAGAGAGAAGGCAGGTAGGTTAACCAGAAAGACATCCGGTAGGCTATCCTACACTGGGAGATTAGAGAAGGAGACAAGAAAGACGAGAAAGAGGAAAGAGAGGGAAAAGAAAAAAAAAGGGGGGGGGGAGAGACTGACAGTAATTTCGCTGCAGCGTGTAGAACTCTACCGCATGTCAGAGGCTTTCACACAAGCCTGTCTTTCTCAGGAAACACAGCAGGGCTTTCACTGCCTTGTGGACTGTCGTGGCATGTGGACGTTGCTGCAATAGCACCTGCACAGAAAGAGGCCAATCATCCAGTCGCCGCATTGCGTTGGCAAGTACTTGTCTATCTGAGGCAAATTGAGGACAATGGCACAGCAGGTGCTCGATATTTTCGTCGGTGCCGCAAACGTCGCACGCCGCACTGTCAGTAATTCCGTTTAACGTGGTATAAGCTTTCGTGAAAGCAACTCCCAGCCAAAGGCGATAAAGAAGCGAAGCTGCACGTCGATGTAGGCCGGGTAAAGGCCGGAGTTGTAGTGAAGGGGCGAGCTCGTGCAGTCTTGTAAGTCGTATGCTTGGTGTGTTCCACTCAGTCAGGGTGAGACTGCGGGCCAGTTGACGAATCTGCCTCACTGCATCCGCTCTTGAAAGCAGAATCGGAACGCTGTTTGCTTCTTTATGTGACGTGTGAGCAGCATGGTCTGCAGAATCATTGCATCCTATACCATAATGCCCAGGTAACCACTGAAAGACGATGTCGTGGCCTTTTTGTATTAAAAGGTGGTGAAGTTTCACGGTTTGGTAGGTGAACTGGTCGTGGCATCCGCGTCGGAGAACTCATATCAGGCACTGTGACGCTGGTTTTGAGTCAGACAACACAGCCATATTACCTGTTCTTTCTTCTGAATTGATGAGTTCCAGTGCATTGCGCATAACCTCGAGTTCTGCCGTTGTTGACGTTGTCACATGTGAAGTCTTAAAACACCGAGTTACCCCTTGTGATGGTATAAACACTGCTCTACCTGAACTAGATGGCGTAGTAGAGCCATCCGTGTAAATGTGCTCGTGGTTACTGTAGTTTTGTTGCAGTAGGAATAGACTCAGTTGTTTCAGGGCATCTGTCGGTAAGTCCACGCTTCTCAGAAGAATGACGAAAAACAGCATAGCGAATGCTGGCCTAGTACCCTCAAATTTTTAATATTAACGCCGTAGTAGGCATCAGCAGCAGTTACTGAAGGAGTGTTTAGAAAAGGCTCTGAAAAGTGTCTCATCTAGCTTTTGCTGCGACTGTACTGCGCCTTCCGCGCACGCCTGGTTATTCTTTGTTTTATTTGCTTTTGTTTCTTCACTGTCTTTCTCCTAATTTATCTATTTGTCGCTTCCTTCCCTTTCTTTCTATCTTTTTTGTCTCTGTATTTCTTTCCATGGGCTTTTGCTTGTTCTATTTTTTACTTTGCTAGTAAGGTACAGCGTAGCTGACACAGGACTCCAGTAGCACTTTTGCAAGCAACTTCTCTGCCAGATATCATGCGTTCATGCATTCACGCGGGGTAACTAGAAACGACCGCGCTAAATAGATCGAGCGAATATCGTTGGCGATACAGCTCAAGCTATAGGTTTTCGTAGTGAATAGACAATAGTGAATAGACAGTGTATCTCACAAACTTACTGCACCCTCGAGAGGTTAGACATTTCAACGTGTTGATAGTTCAGTCTGGTTACACTACATAAAATGTGACGACAGCTTATCCCCTGGTACATCCACAATCTCTTTGAATTCCCACCTTTAATTTTAGTGACGTTGTTAGGCAGCACTGATTTTTTTATACTATCAGGAAGTTACTTCTACTCCTGTGTCTATTACGTGATCTATTATTACTGAACTCCACCAAAACCTAACGACGCTTTGAAATCACGTTCAATTCTCCTAATATTCTTTATGGTTCCGGCCTTAAGTCCCAAACCACGATATGAGGAACGCCGTTGTGGAAAGCAGTGGGAAACCTTCGTTCGCCATCTTGCGTCAATACTTGCTTTTAAATCTACGCACACGTGTCTCCAGTGCTTCGCGTGCATCGAAATGCGGCCGCCACGGCCGGGATCCGATCTCGGGACCTTTGCACCAACAGTCAAAAACTATAGTCTCTAGATCACTGCGACTACCTTGTGGTCCATAACAATCCTTACATAAATTTTGTAATTTACACCCTCTGCAATGACTGTGATCTTTCTTTAGCATTGAGAAAAGACGCAGTCGCACTTATCCAAAGTGACCAGCCGCTTCAGCTGCTGTTTTTGGAAGAAGTATGCATAAATCGACATCATGACGATACCTAACAGTGTCACACTGCATACTAGGCGCTTCTGCTCCAATTCAACAATGTACGGAAGACAGTAGCCAACGTGAGGTGGCAGCTACTGACAACAACGTCGCTACACCCCTCTTGATGAGTATTATTCCGTCTGAACGTGAAAAGTCTAAAAGCGTCTTACAATCCCGGATATTTCACCATGCATGATTGACAAATTTTGTCCTAAAGAGTCTTAAGTACAACATATACGGGACTTCCTTTTACTTAGTTTGCGGCGTGACACACCACTATTTGGTGGTAGTATTCACCAATCATTTTGGAATGCAGGGCTAAGAAACACAAAAGTATAGGGCCACTTAGAAGACACAACAGGCTGCTATACGTCTCTGTGTGTTTCTTAGCGCTAGACCTCAAAATGTTTGACCATCAACCAACTCTCTCATACCAAAGTTCTGGTATTAGCTCACTGCACCAGAACAAAAAAAGTTAAGGCAAGACCTACCATAATTGTTGATTATGTATTCACTAACATTGTTGTTCGCAGTGAGTGAATGACAATGACATTGATCGTTGCCGTTGTTTCAGACGCACTACCTTAATCAATCATTTAAATACAGTCGGCAAGCTCTGAGCACCTATCTCAAAAGCAAGCGTTGCGTTTCTTTATAAATACCGCATAAATCTTGTTTGCCTATAAATAAGGCGAACAAAATATAAAGCTAACCTGCTAAATTACATAATGATTTCGCCTTTCTATTCTAGGTCCCACTGTTAAGAGTCTCACACACTGGGAGAATGACGAGAGTTCGACGGAATGCCGTCTGGTCAGGTAAAGGCATTGTTGAATAAAACAGATCACTGACAAATGTCAAACAAAACAATGACGTTTCGAGACCCGTACGGATCCCTTGTTCACAATGGAATGACGGCTGAGCAACAGATTCTTATTTAACGTTGAGCGCATGACGCAAAGTCCGGGAGTACACGTGGTTTAGTGTGCCAGATGATGTATTGATTGTGTTACTTGTCGTCTGAATGATTAGTGATTCGAGGTTCAGTCTGGTTGTAAAACTCTTCTCCGTGGCCATGATGCGTGCGTTGTCCCAGCTTATCTCGTGGCCCGTCTTCTTGGCATGCTCTGCGAGTGCATTTGTCACAGTGTGGCCCTTGGCGACGTCATTCTTGTGTTGCATCAGACGTCTGCAGTAATTTCCACTCGTGCCAATGTACACTGATTCGCAATCGGCGCATGGTATCTTGTAGACCACACCAGGAAAGTGTTGCCGAGGAAGAGGATCCTTCACATTTAGCAACTCAGCCTTAAGCTTGCTTGCTGGAACATGCGCGATCTGTACACCACGTTTTCTGAATAGACGGGCTAGGGCTTCGCTTACATTTCGAATATAAGGAATCGATGCACGCTTTTGCGTAGACGATGTGTTATGCATGGCTTGACTAGTTGACTGCAGTTTATGCATGACGGATTTAGTTGTTTTCCTAACAAAAATCTTGGGGTATCCATTCCTGATCAGGTCATCTTCAATGGTCCAAAGCTCCTCCTGCAGGCTTCCTTCATCGGAACAAGTGCGAATCACTCGTTGAACTAAAGACCAAATCACTGAGCGTTTGTGGGCTACCGGGTGGACTGACTCATAGTCGAGGTATCTACCGGAGTGTGTTGGCTTTCGGTACACAGCGAAGGCGAGGCCTGTGGGAGTACGTTTTACAACTGCATCCAAGAAAGGGAGGCAACCGTCTTTTTCTTCTTCCACAGTAAACTTGATGGAAGTCTCGACGCCATTTAGGCAGTCAAGGAAAGCTTGGACGTCTTTCTTCTTTATCACGCAGAAGCAGTCGTCGACGTATCTCAGAAAAACCTCGGGTCTCGGCTGAAACGTTCCCAATGCTTTCTGCTCAATTGCTTCTATTGTGATATTCGCAGTTGTGACCGAAATCGACGCTACCATTGCGGTACCGAAAACTTGCCTGTAGAATTCACCCTTGTACGAGAAGTAAGTGTTGGATAGGCAAAACCGTAACAAGGTGCACAGCTCGGTGACGTCGAACGGTGTGCGATCGGCCAATGTCGTGTCCTTGTGAAGCAATTGTCTGGAAGTGTCTACAGCAAGGTCGACGGGAACACTTGTGAAGAGGGAGCAGACATCAAATGAAACCAGTATTTCGTCAGCATCCACAGTGATACTCTTCATTTTGCTTATGAAGTCATTGGTGTTCCGCAGGTTAGTTTCAGTCTTGCCTGCAAGGGGAGCCAGGATGCCGTGAAGATACTTTGAGAGGCTGTACAGGGGTGACCTAGTGAAATCTACTATGGGTCTTAGAGGCGTTCCGCTTTTGTGAATCTTCGGTAAACCGTATATCGCTGGAACAGAACCATTGGTGCACAGCAGCTGGAAGTATAACCTTTTTGCTGATGCAGGAAGCGTCTGAAAAATACTAGAGAGCGTCTTTTGCAGGCCAGTTTGGACTTTCAAGGTAGGATCCTTGTTAATCTTGGCGTACGTTGTACAGTCCCCCACTATCTCCGTCATCTTCGAATCATACGTCGACCGGTCAAGCACAACCGTCACGTTGCCTTTGTCCGCAGGAAGTACGGCAATCTTCTTGTTTTTGTGCAATGCCTTAATCGCTTTTTCCTCGTCTTCCGAGAGGACTTGCTGGCAGCCAGACTTGCGAATCCTCGATAGTATACCTACTGCTCTCGTACGGACTTCGTCTCGTTCACTTTCTCCAAGTAGACCAATAGCGTTTTCGACAGCACACACGACCTTGAGTGTGTCCGGCTGCTTTGCTTGGTTTAAGTTGAGACCACGGCTCAAAACATGGCATTCCGCAGGAGTTAGCTCGTATGACGACAAGTTCCTGACCTCGAACATGGGTCCTCTGGTTTTCCTGCCTTTTTTTAGCAAAGCACTAAGTTTGCGCTCTTGTGACGTTTCCTGCTTTTGTGTTCATCGTCGCGATGCTTGGTTCGCAACGAGATGTATTTCAGGGAGTAATTCAGGCATGATGAATTCCAGCTGGCGTGTTGTGAAGAAAATGTCAGTCTCAAGGCGCTTCACAGTCTGCTTGCAGTCTTCTATCCGTGCTTGAAGAAGCTGCCGTTCAGCTTTCGAAATGACTTGATGACCGAATGCCGATTTCACGGGGTGCTTTAACTGCAAAGATTTTGGGATGAGTTGCTCGGATTTACAGGTTACGTTGAAACGCAGGTGCGTCTTGAAGGCTGCCAGTCGTGTAGATGCACTCAAGAACGGACGAATGTTGGTGATAGCCGACTGTCCATACTTGTGGCGGATGCTCACGTAGTCGAGAGTTCGACGAAATGCCGTCTGGTCAGGTAAAGGCATTGTTGAATAAAACAGGTCACTGACCAATGTCAAACAAAACAATGACGTTTCGGGACCCGTACGGATCCCTTGTTCACAATAGAATAACGGCTGAGCAACAGGTTCTTATGTAACGTTGAGCGCATGACGCAAAGTCCGGGAGTACACGTGGTTTGGTGTGCCAGATGATCTATTGATTGTGTTACTTGTCGTCTGAATGATTAGTGATTCGAGGTTCAGTCTGGTTGTAAAATTCTTCTCCGTGGCCATGAAACGTGCGTTGTCCCAGCTTATCTCGTGGCCCGTCTTCTCGACATGCATTTTTATAAAGGTAACAAGGTAGTTATAAAGTGGGAAAAACAGGTATCCAAGCCTGCAGAGGTAAAACGGGGGCTTAGGCAGGGGTGCCCCCTGTCACCTTTATTATTCATGATGTACCTACAAGGATTAGAGGAAAATTAGAGGGAAGTGGACTGGGCTTCAACCTCTCTTTAGTCAAACAAGAAAAACTTATTGATCAGGCACTACAGCATTAATGTGTGCAGATGATATAGTGCTAATGGCCAACAACAAGGAAGATTTGCAGAGATTGATGGACATCTGCGGTAATGAGGGACATAGGTTAGATTTTAGATAAAATAAGGAAAAATCAGCAGTCATGATTTTCAATGACAACGAAGGTAGTGAGCTTAGAATACAGGAGGTCACGCTAGAGATAACAGATAAATACGAATATCTGGGCGTATGGATAAGCAATGGGACCGAGTATCCGAGGGAACACAAAATATACGTGACGACTAAAGGTAACAGGAATGCAGCAGTCATGAAAAATAGGGCACTGTGGAATTACAATAGGTATGATGTTGTGAGAGGAATATGGAAAGGGGTTATGGTTCCTGGGCTGACGTTCGGCAATGCGGTCTTGTGCATGAGATCAGAAGTTCAAGCAAGATTAGAAATTAAGCAACGTGGAATAGGTAGGCTTGCTTTAGAAGCTCACGGGAATACACCAAATCAGGGAGTACAAGGTGATATGGGATGGACATCATTTGAGGGCAGGGAAGCTAGCAGCAAGATAAAATTTGAGAAGCGATTGAGAGAAATGGGGGAAGAGCGTTGGGCTAGGAAGGTTTTCAGCTACTTGTACATGAAGAATGTCGATACAAAATGGAGGAAGTGAACCAGGAAGTTGACTGGTAAATACTTAGAAAACAGCAGGTGGCCAAACCAAAAAAAACTATCGGTTAAGAAGAAAGTGAAGGAAACGGAGACTGACATGTGGAGAATGGGCATGATTAAGAAGTCCGCCCTAGAGATCTATCGAACTTTTAAGCAGGAAATCGCCAAGGAAAGGATCTATGATAATACTCGGGGTAGTTTTCTACTGTTTGAGGCCAGGACGGGAGTACTGCGAACCAAGACATATCGGGCCAAATACGAAGGGAAAGACACAGTATGCAGTGCGTGTAGAGAGGAAGAAGAAACTGCCGAACACTTCATAATGTTCTGTAGAGGGCTTCACCCTATAGTTCAGGATGATGGTGCAGAGTTTTTCAAAGAACTGGGGTTTAGGGACCGGGAGGGCAAAGTAAACTTTAAGTGGGTAGACTTAACTAGAAAGAGGTTTCTGATTTGTGGCTAGAGTCAAGGCACGAGTGAAAATTGAACTCTTCACTGCAAAGTACGAATCCTCAAACTCACTTTTTAAGGAAAAAAATAAATATCGTTTTTAGTTCATTAGGTGTTACGGCTTGATGGTGCTAGCCACCGCCCGATCTAAAGGGTAGAGCCATATCCATCCATCCATTCATCCATGGTTTTGCCTCGTAGGCAAAAGCCCCTGCGTCTACTGCAGCTGCTGCTGTTTTTTCGCTGGTGCGGGTACTGTTTGTGGCCGTGCAAAGAAGAAAAAAATGATGAACCGATAAACTTTCACGCTGATATGTGCAAGAAGGCCCAAAAAAGTTGGGCCAGGTCTCTTTCATTTTTTTTCAGTTTTCTGCGGATGAAAACCATCGCAGATCAGCCGCAGCTGTGAAACGCGAGAACTTCCCTACGACGCCCTTTTATCGGTTATGTTTTGGAGCGGCTTAGCCAGGAAAAACGATTAGCTCTCTTAGGCGTGGGGATAAACCGTGTAATTAAGCTTTTTAATATAAGCTGTGGATGCGTATCGATCACGTTCACTTCAAAGCACGTTAATATTTTTGATAGCATTGCCATATGCGAAGCTTTTTTCACCATTGCCATTGTTGATATACTTGCAAAAGTCTTCGACAAGTCAAAACAATATCGTCATCCTCGCGTGAACTAAAGGTGTCACTCCGTGATCGATCCAGCGATCGCGCATGTGTTTCTTTATGTGTGGGTGTGGTTCATTGAAGTAGCAGCGAACGAAAGGATGACTTAGACTATGCTTTTTCTGGTTATATGCGGCTGCGATGACGCGCCTGACACAAGTGTATCGGACAGGGCTGTCCTGGCTGTGGTTCGCGTCACCAGATTTTCACGTCTGTCTGAATTCACAGACGAACATCACTCGGCAAACTTGCAGAGTCTGTCTACGAACCGTGCGCGTTTCGCGGCGTCGGCCATGGACCTTAGAGCCGTGGACTTTCCAGGTACGTAACCGTATTGTCCACAGCATGTTGTTGAAGCATTATCGCAAGCGTATTGCGGATGAAAATGTCACCGAGGTCACCCTTATCGTTTGCATGAATAACTTCTCGGGCACATGTGTTATATGCGAATATTTACCGTAACGATTCTTGGCTATGTATTTTTACATCGTGCATTTGCATCATATACCCTGTCCCTGCATTAAATTATTCATGTACAAATTAAAATGTTCATGTGTGACGTAGGCTGCGGCAACGACGATGGCATTTTGCAAATGAGCTACATTTCCGCCATATGCATTTACGCCAGCTACATTTACATAATATGTTTTCATGAGGTTCTCAAAGCTAGACTTACACGTCAACATAGCTCATAAGTTCATTTTATAGTCCCTCTACATCCACTGCAATGTTCTCTGTTGCGGCCGCCGCTTGTAAACATGCGAGAGGCGTCCCGACGCGCTGTTCTCGAAGGCAGCTTGTGCACCTGCTGCGTTCGTCGTCACGTGATCATAAAGGCTGGTGGCGCACTTCTGGCTGGGATGACTGGGCGGAGCTAACACGCCGTGACGTCACTTGGTGCCTACCGTGTTTACAAACATGAAATAGGTCTATGGCAATATGAGTATATGTCGTGGTTTCTGGGTTTTATTTTTTCAACATATACAGTAGCAGCCTAGGGATACAACACCAACTTTCTGTCTGGCACTCGTAATTCTCATCAAACAGCATTTCTGTCAGTCACTTTCCCACCGGAACACTTTATAATGTATGTGTTTCTGATGCTGCTACAAGTTCATTAAGATACCTTGCGATGATGTACCAAGCCTGAGAATGATTGTCATAATATATCTGCAAATTGAAACTCAAACGTTGTCCTGACTAATCCCTCCCCTAAAAGTTATTACAGATAATCCAGCGACACCAAGAGTGAAGAACCACCACTGGGACAGTGGACACGTGGTAGTTGTTCTAACGTTGTACTTAGAAGCGAAGTTTCAGTCAGACATAATTACCCGTCAAGAGTCATTAATTATTCTCCATGAAGTGCATGTTATTCAAAACGTGTATTGATTCCGCTGTCTGTACCCTTGCAAGTGTTCGCAGGCAGCACTCCTCGGGTTCTTTAATCAATTTTGATCACCTCGCGTCGTCGCGCTGGTGCGTCAAAGATGTTTTCAATAATCTGTCCCTCTAAGCATTGAATTTCGCTCCCTGCGTGAAATTAGTATGAGGGCCAGAAAATCCGCTTGTCTCGCGGTGATTTATTCGCTTCCATGACCTTCCCCCCTCTTACGCTCCTTGTCACATGCGGATTTCAGGAAAGCGAAGTGGAAAGACGGGAACGATGGCACAATTCACTAAACGGGAGCCGATTAGCGTCCAGCACTCAGCGAGTTTGTTGGTCATCATTCATCACTCATCATAAATGATATATACGTCACACAAGTGTGATGGCTGCGTTGTACAGAGTTCGAAATATGTTCGTCTGGTGAGATATCATGATGAAAATGTAGAAGTGGTTATGGTCAAGTCAAGGTTCTAAAGTTATTCAATAGTTCACAATTTAACAAAAAATGCCCCCCTTCTCGCCGAAGGGAATCGTGAGGAAATGCGAATGCATTTCTTGCGCCGATAGAGGTCACCATTGCCGTCAGACAATCGTCTTCACCGACTTCTGCCATCGCCTTGAGAGGCGCCCAGCCAGCGAACGATCGAGAGTGAGGAGCGAGTGGATGGGATAGTGGGGCGCCAGCATTTTCGGCTCAGCGTTGGCGTTTCTCGAGCACACATTCACGGATGTTCTTGAGAGGCGCCCAGCCAGCGAATGGTCGAGAGCGAGGCGCGAGTGGACGGGAGAGTGGGGCGCAGGGAGGAGAGAGAGCAAACGGCGAGAAAAGGAGCGGCGAAGCTCTGCACCTACCCTCTCCTACACTCTCTCACACTGTATGCTCGAGTTACTAGGGGTAAGGGTAAGCGCATGCACCTGCAGCTGATGCTATGGGAAAGAGAGAGAGAGAGTGGGAAGACAACACCTGCTGGCGCGTCGACACCGTCATGGACAACGCCGGATGCGTGACATAGCCTGTCTAAGAAATGCATTCGCATTTAAAAGCGACATGCGGCTATTTCCTGCTTAGTGTGACAAAGTAACCTGTACTGGTCTCAAAAGGGCAATGTGTTTTTTCACCTTGACTTGGTCAGTGACCGCCTGTGCATCCTCATCTGATAACTACACAGCCAACGCGACAAGATAAGTTTCAAAGTGCCCCAAGCACAAATTTGGCCAAAAGAGAGGGATTTCCGCGGGGCCACCATTGAACCCTGAAGACGTTCTTGTGGCAGAGTGCTCAGAAATGAATGAATGTTAAAAAAAATAGGAGGCGACCTTATTTATAGTCGGGCTCACGTGGC
The DNA here is from genome assembly GCF_013339725.1 of Rhipicephalus microplus. Taxonomy (NCBI): domain Eukaryota; kingdom Metazoa; phylum Arthropoda; class Arachnida; order Ixodida; family Ixodidae; genus Rhipicephalus; species Rhipicephalus microplus. The sequence goes on from NC_051170.1 coordinate 9,673,679, forward strand.
TGATAGTGGCAGTCTTGCATCGGCGGTCGTGTTCTGCTATGCGTTCCTTGGGTTGAATTTGTGTTTTGTCAAACTGAAGAGCTGAATCTCGGAAGACATGTAGAAAGGAGCGCGTGGTTGAGATGTGATTCACAAGGTGTCGCAGTGATCCCACTACTCGCAACAAAAACGTCTTCATTTTCAATAAACTAATTCAATTGTTATCAATATTTGTACACTTCGTTTTTATCCTAAGCTCCGGCACCGATGTCATAAGCATCCAAAAAAAAGCTCAACGCAAGCGACAGCCGCCAATCTTGTAGCAGCTTCGTTACTTAAAGTGCGTTTTGTGAATATTCGAAAAGCCGAATAGCGGAACCACTTGAACGATAGCGCTCAGAAAAATAACAAGAGTGTTACTAGGTGCTCGTTCCACTAATAAGAAAAGAAAAAAAACAGAATAAATAATTCTATTACAGATCCCAACACCGTGATCGCGCGAGAGATAGCACGTACGCTGCCACGTCGACCACCATGCTACAGTCGCGTTATCCGGTCCCGCACGGACGTTCCGCATATTCCGAAACACAGAGCGTTTTAGCCTTCCTTCCTGTGAAGAACTACAATGGTATGGCAGAAACGGACTTCGCAGAGAAGGACATGCGACGTTCAAAAACTTCCATAACTTCAGCCTTCTAAGTTCAGGGAGTGAATAAGGCCTCCTTCAACGTCCTCGCCTCATCTCTCGAACTTTTTCACACATACAACGCATTTAAGAAAGTTTGCTGGAACTGCTAATGCTTACTTTAAACAATCAACGTTAGCAGTACAGAAGTTTCTTCGCCTAACCAACATTTCCTGTCCAACGGGAGTTCCAAGTTATGCAAATGACTGTTTTGGCAGTCAAGTGAAAACATATTTCGGTGACTTCTTTTTTTTTTTGTGAAGTGATCGGACACTGTCGTTGCAGTGTTGGAGATAAGCAAAGTGTAAATTTAGGTGAGTTAGTGCATATTATAACGACATACTTGCGGCGCAACTCAGAATGAGGAAGCGAAGAGGGATATTACACGATATGTCACCTTATACTGCCTTCTTCCGCTTTTCTTCGTCGTTCTCAATGCGCTACAAGTACTTAGTTGTGATGCTATAACTATCACCACAACTGCTCACGTCATGGGTATGTGAACACTTAGAGATCTATCCCATGCTATTTTGCGTGAATAATTTGCCATAACAACGCAGCACCGACAATGCATTCCAAGTACCCTAAGAAATGTAAAAATTTTGCGAAAGGTACTTCGCGATTTGTACACATACCATTCTATGTCCTAACGTGACTACTCTGACCGCTCAACACCTACAAAAGCATTCTGTCCCCGAAGCAGTTTCAAGGACAAGCTTGGCTGCATGGTGGGACAGTTAATTCGCACATGCGTAACACGAAAACGTGCTACTTGCTCTGGAGTTCTAAACACGTCAAAGAACTAAAGCATGGCAAATTTACGGGAGCACGAAGTACGAACAGCTGCACGGCCACATTGTTGCTTGCTCGAACGAGATCTCTGACAATTCGTAGGGATGACACTTTCGGCAAGACCAACAAATAGCGAGAGGAGAGTCGGTTGCTCGCACTGCTGCGGAGCGAGAGCGATGCACGGGACGAAATTGCTTCGTTGTAGAAGAGAATATTCTAATTTGAAACGGTAGCGTAGACGTTTTTCAACGTAAAGCATCACAACGTAATCTGAAATTAGCGGGACAAAGAGGAGGATCTTTAACTCTCTTTACAACTTTTTCAGACGTGCGGGGGCTTTTCTTAAAGGTCCGCCTCGTTTGTCAGCTAATGATGGTGTGACGTATACCGAAACTGAGAAGAACCAAGAAGACAGTACTAACGACACGTTCTCGTACCACAGTATACGCGATTACGTAAATTGAAAATATTCTCTTTTCAGGCGTGAACCCTCGGACAAATATTTTCTTTTCACCTTCGCTTTTTACATAGACGTAACGTGTGTTTTGACGCCTTGAGCTGTAATGTGTTTAGGATCAATCGTTTCGCTCGTCATCTGTTTCAAGCTCGTGACTCATTATGTGACCGTCGTTGGCTGTTGCTTCTCATTTCTGTCTTCTTAACGCTTCTCGTCCGTGTACACAATGCATCACATTTTTTAGCGAAGCTGTCTTAGTCCTAATTGCAAATTGTTTTGATGTGCTTTTATATAGGAATGCCCATTTAGCCTTGGCTGGCTTTGTATGTCTTTAATTCACATTTGTTGGCACCGCACAAGTCTTTTCCTTGTATTTATCTACTCTTAGAGTGCACGATGTGGGGTAGTCCTAGCAGCGCGACTTAGCTCATCCCCGAGAAGACAAGAAATTGCTTTCACGAATTGAGTAAACACTTCTCGTTTCCGTTCGGCATATCAGCACTTATTGATCGGAAGATCTTGTTATCTTCATGGTGCTACTTCTACAAATATGTCGCCTTCCATAAAACCAGCAACAGAAACCCAATCCTTTTCATATTTTTCGTTACAAAAAAAAAACATGCAAATATTTTGCTGGCAGTGAGCTTCCAGCTTTCAGAAAACTATTAAGATCTTAAATGTAAACCTTTTTTTAATTTATATTCACGTCCCGTACTTCTTGCAAGCAACAAAATGACAATAAAACTATCGTGACAGTGGATAGTGAAAGGCATCTCTACATTGATTGATTGATTGAGTGCTAAGTGAGGTGCAGCTGTGAAGGTCTCCTTAATATTCAGTGATATCTACCGTGTTCACTATATATATATATATATATATATATATATATATATATATATATATATATATATATATATATCGAGTAACTGGTAACTGTTTCATGGAGATTTATGGAGCTGAAACTTCACTAACACATGTTGCTTTCTTCATTGTGTGTTGGCTTGTTTCAGCCTGAAGTATACCTGACCTGAAGACAGAGAAGTTGACACTGCCGGAAACGCGTAGGCGCTGATTCAGCGCCCCTAATCACTCTTGCGTAAGCACTACGAAAAGCTAGAGTGAGGTAGTATGGCAACCTGGTGGCAGAGATGAGTAATTTGAGAACCTATCAGGCACGGCATTTGCACATCTCCAGCGTGCAGCCATTACGTACCTATCACTGTTACAAAAAGTTCGTTAGCGGATGTAACTTAATGCCAGTGGCCGCGCCGGCGGGGTGTTGTCGTGAGCAAACCCGAGAACCACTGTTAGCGTCGAAGGTAGCTTGCAACGAACACGGTTACATGGTGTGTCTTTGCCCCACAAAGTCGATAACTACATCAGTGGTCTCGTGTAGTCGTTCGCAGCTTTTTACATTGACGTAGCTGAGTGACAGAAAACTTTTATGCGGGGATAAGAATACGCGCCTTCACGTACTGTGGTCTCGTCCACGAGTGCGCCGAAATGCTGCCCCATGGTGGGAGGGAAACGAGTATACCTACATGGAATTCACTGTCTAGATTATAGCTAGTGACTTAAATGCGTTTGTTGTTGTTTTTATTTTTTAAATAATGTACTACTATAATATAAAGCATTTAACACACAGCAGGCACGTGGACGAAGATAGGCAGGGGGGGGGGGGAAGCATCCCCCCCGCAGCTGGTTCAGAAGAAGAAGAAGAAGAATATCAGGAAGAAAATGTCAGAAGAAAAATATTCAGTCAGCCATTGACGCAAGCACATAAGCAGGCACAAGTACAAGTATGTGCCTACACATTTGAACAAATGAAAAAAAATGTTAGTAAAAAAACTCACCAATAACAGCTACCTAAGAGCCTTTATTCGAAAAGCACGGCAACACTGGCCTAGAAATTTAGCGTCCAGCCCGTGAATCAACACCTTAACAGAAACACCACACTTCTTCACGTGTCTGAGCCATCAGCGAAAACATCGCCTGTATTCTATAAAAAAATAGGCACCCGAGTGACTCCTGAGCCTACGAACCCATGTTCTCCATATTTTAAAATCCGCCCACCGAGAGAGACAACCGAAGGCTTGAAAAAGGGGGCTTTTTTTTGGAATGGAACGTGTCGGCTTCTTCAAGCCATTAACCCAGTTGACCCCACTGGCACCTTTGCGAACCCCAGCATCCATTTCATACAAATAAAATAAACTCTTCAGCTACTTATAGTTCAAAGTTTCTAAAGTGAAAATTAAGAAATATATATAAACTTATCCGACGTTTGAGGAATGATTGTGTCCCTTCTTCAGTGGTGACTGTTCGGCTGGCTTCGAAGCTAGGGAATTTTTTTGGGGCTGTCCCAGTCTCCATAATCCTTTTTCCCGTCGTTCTTGTTGCTGCGATGCTTTTTTCCACTGGTTCAGTAGGCCATGCACGTGTACACTCGATAAGGCTCCAGTTGAGCGGTTTAATAGTTCCAGGTGTTGTTTAGATATGTCAGGACTCTAAGAACTGTCTTTTTGTGTGGCTACTTTCCGTGTCGGTGATGCGGGCGTTGTCGAAATGGTTCGATGGTCTATCTTTTCGCTGTGTTTTGTGACAGCGTTTCGTGCAGCGTTGAAGCTACGCACGTCGTTTCGATGTTGCCGTATCTTTTCGGGAAGCTTTTGTCTTAACGATGTAAGTAGCGTGACAGACCGTGCAAGGCAACTCGTACACTAGCCCGGGTCATCTTTCTTTCGGCAGCCGGTCTTTTAGTTGCCGCTAGGGTCGCCCAATGCCGCATGACTGTTGATTATATTCTCATATTTCGCGTAAAGGGCGAGTAGGAAAAGACGGCAAAATAGTACAGGATGAGTGCTTCTGCCCTTTTTTGTCTTCACGTGCCTCATTTCAATAGATTCATGAATGGTGCACAATTTGCCCAGAGACCCATCTTGATGGGGTCAGATTTAGCTGTAGGCTGAACAACCAACCCCACGGCGCTGCTTTTTGAATGTTATACAGCCTAGCAATAGTTGACAGCAATGTCTTTTTCTTTTCTTGTATTGTTGAATAGTCTATAGTGGCAACTGTTCGATATTGTTTCCGCACCACACGTATACTGAATCACTTGTGTCATTTCACTTTCTGCTTATAAGCTCTCACCAACCAATACAAATAAAGACAACGTAGATATTCCAGCTTGAGCGAGTTTCACAGCATACCTGAACGTTACTCAACCCAACATGCATACATACAAACTTTATTCCAGGACTGAGGGCCAACACGGAAATTGACCTGCGCTGCACTTCTTCGTCTTGCTGTAAAAACAAATGCCTCTCATATCACAGTTTAACGCTCATCCATCACTACTGCTAGTGGCAGGTAATCGATAAACGCTTATTCGAACATCGTTTATGGCAAAATAAACCCAGCAAGTACCTATGCTAATTCAATTTTTTCTCATAATGCAGTCAGAGTTTACTGCTCTTAACCTGTTTTTCGGTAATCAACTGCGATACTTAATACAAACGCCAGGTTTGGTGACTTGGTAATTTAAAATACTTTGTTATTGTTTTATTAACCAGATCTGGGGAAAAAATAAAAGCATTTATCAGTAAGCGCTTCTATGGGTGCTTTTCTTATAACCGGGGTCACACTACCTACAGTCGTCAGCAAGCTTAATGCGAACGCTTCGACGCGTGACCTGGACGACTTTGACTGAGGGCAGCTGAGAAGCGCTGCGCATTGTTGTTGAGATAATACCTCGGTATGCTTGGATAGTATGTCGGCATGCATGGGTAACATCTCGGCAACAGAGCCCAAAGCTACGCAGCGCTAGAATGCATAGCTCATAGAAGTGATATGCAGTGCTATGCAGTGCTAGAAGTATGAACTCCGTAGGTGAGATGTGAAATCTATAACAAACGGTGTTTGACATTGTCTACTGTGCCTTAGAAAGCTTCTTTTCATATCAAAAAATAGGCCTCAAGCTTGTAAGGTAAGTTTGTCTATGAGATATAAACTGCAATGGAAAACGAGAAACGTAAGAACTAAAGCTTCCGCTCAGAAGATCCGAAAGTACGAAGATGGGTCAGGAATAAATGAGATAATATTGAAATGTTTATTAAAAGGATATCTGACACAAAATGTTTCACTTATCATCGTTTCTTTCCGTCAAATGATAGGACAAGCCCGACAGTGTAGGAAATATAATGAATTTTTCAAGGGCACAATCGCGCAATAAAGCAGTAAGTGTGAGTGTGTCCTTAAAAATTTATTACAGCATCCTTTTAAAAGCTAGATTTGGTTACTACTTCACCCTGTTGCCCCGCCGCGGTGGTCTAGTGACTAAGGTACTGGGCTGCTGACCCGCAGGTCGTGGGATCAAATCCCGGCTTTGGCGGCTGCATTTCTGATGGAGGCGGAATCGCTGTAGGCCCGTGTGCTCAGCTTTGGGTGCACGTTAAAGAACCCCAGGTGGTCTAAATTTCCTGAGCCATCCACTAGGGCGTCTCTCATAATCATAAGGTGGTCTTGGGACATTGAGCCCCACATATCAATCAATCAACTTCACCCTGTCGTCACGTAATGGTATGAGGAACACCACCAGGGGGTAATATGTGCACACTCAAGTTTTCGTGACGTATTCTTGTCCGCAAGTCGCTTCTTCGATCGTCTGCTTCGTCTGCTGCACGCTGCACGAGTGGTCACTGTCGCTGCAAGGAGCACAACGTTCTGATGGCATCACATTTAGGATGCAGGCTTTTTGTCGACCATCCGAAGTCGGTCAGCAACTGTATGTTTCGCGCGTACACATTCGGAGTGAAGTGGAGTGATCTGAGTAAACTGCGCTTAGTTGGCGTCAAGTCTCCACCTCAGCCGCGGCGCACGAAGTCTACCCGCACTGGTCTCAGCACAGGGTCCGATGGGAGTCGGTAGAATTTGCACCTATTGTTCCCCGTTTCACCGGCGCAAGACCTGACAGGGCAAAATATTATTGCTGTAATCACAAATTCGAAATCAAATGATTGCTTTGCCCTCTGATAAGCGTAAAACTTGTATTTTCGTGCACGCAATCTATTCCAGACTCCGCTATCTCGTTTCACAGGCACGTTGGGTGACAGTAACCACATGACCACACGGCACGAGCAGACTATCAAGAAGGCGACGTGTAAACTGCCGTTTTTAATGCGAAGCATTTCTTAGCGAACTTCGGTGACCTTGAGCGTATCTATCTATCTATCTATCTATCTATCTCTATCTATCTATCTATCTATCTATCTATCTATCTATCTATCTATCTATCTATCTATCTATCTATCTATCTATCTATCTATCTATCTATCTATCTATCTATCTATCTATCTATCTATATCTATCTATCTATCTATCTATCTAGCTAGCTGCTTACGCTTGGGTGCTCTCGTGGTCAACCCCTTAACTTGGCGTGAACCAAAATTAGCATGGGAAAGTAATATGATTTGACGAATATGACGCATTAACCTACACATGAATAATGTCACAACCCCGTCACGTACGTCGTCAAACACTTCCCGCCAGAACGTGGCACATACCCACGGGCGGGTATGTGCCACAGGTGAAAGACACTTAGTAACTATCCAAGAACGACGAAAGCACACATGGGCAATTTTAACGCGCGAGCGTTCAGAAATACCCGATATCGGTAGCGTCGACCTAAGGAAAACAGATTTGGCTGCACGTTAAAGAACCCAGGAGGTCGAAATTTCCGGAGCCCTCCACTAGGGTGTCTCTCATAATCATATGGTGGTTTTGGGACGTTAAACCCCCCAAATTAATCAATCAACCTAACGAAAACATAGCATAAATGTCAGGGTTTCGGCTGAAATCAAACCTAAGCATTCTGCATGGCAATGAACCATTTCACCACAGAGCTAAGCCAGGACTGGGAAGTACTTTTCAAATAGACGCTAATCTTCGGGAAACGTCAATCGTGGTGGCAGTGCTGCCTACCCAATTTTAGAAACATTACACATGTACACCTTTATTACAGCATTCACGTCAGGTTAATGTCAATTGTGGTTAGATGCCACGCACTGAAGTCTATTTATGTAGCAGTGCCCATACCAGCGTCTTCGCGAGCATCAGAGCTTCATATCAGCTTCTGGTGTTGCTAATACGCATGTTCCAGTTGGCAACGTTGCGTAAGTGCAAACAATTGGGTATATAAACATCTGCGGCTCTTCAACATATGCCTGTGCGTGCAACATTTGTGTATGTATTTAGCGTCATTCATGACGTGACGCTCAATAAAAAATTGCAACACGGCCACTTTCCCTCCGCATGCTTCGCATAACGTCGACTCCCACGTACGCGGAATCTGCTGAATCTTTGTGTGTATTTTGGTGCTTCACGTCACCCCAACTAGCCAGACTGCTGCATCAAGTCACCAGGATTACTACTGTAGCCAGACGTGAAGTTAGTGTCGATTTTGGCATGCGTGCAGCGAGAAAATTCTTTTTAATACGAAAATAAACTGTCTCATCAGTATTTTCTGAGCGTCGCACTTGTTTAGGGCTGTCTCTGTATACAGTAAATCTGTATGACAGAGTCGATTCGCCTTTCAAAAAAAGGTGTCAGTACCCCTTGAAAGAAAGTATACGGGCATGCACATGGACGTTAGAGAAGAGATCGTAACACCTAAAACAAAAGCAATTGTGATGTCTTGAACTTTTTCGCACCTGTTTTATTTTATTAGGAATCCATGCCAACTAGATTTTGTTTATGTCCATGATAATGTACTGCCTGATAATCAGTAGCTACATTAAATACTCCGCGCATGGCCCATGGCACTTCATTTACACTATCTACATTCTGTCGGCTACGGAATCTATTTCGCTTCGTCAGAAACAGGCCGGCAGTTCGAAATGAAATAAACGCGCAAATACTTGTAATACGCAGGATTACTTTCATCCCCATTCGACGCTGTCGCTCTCAAGACGTAATCACCAGCACTCTTTTGACGGGATCTTATCCCATCTCGCATGTTGCTTTTTTCTAGTGCACTTCATCATCTTCGCCGTAAGGGTACAGACACGCGTCGGGGTGAGCTATGCTTTAGCTCATGGCAATTCCTTTTCACCTACTTCACATGGTTTCCAGAGGAAGAAGACGAAGTCCTCATGTCAGGTTTACTTAGTTCTTTATACACCGGCTTTCCTTGTGCTAAAAGAAGCAGCAACGTACCGCGTACGTCTCCGCATTCAAGGCGCACCTGATGATTCTTGACCGAGCGTGGGTGTCTATCCGCGTGGCACTCGACTTTGGTTTGCTATCCCATTGAGATTCTGCAATATGGCTCATGCTCTGTGATTCTTTTTTTTTTATCCAGGTGTTTCTCGCGGATCTTTGACACTGATTGTTAGCTTTATCGAAGTGTTTGCTCTAAAAAGCGATACCAGATTGATGGCGGATGTAGGGACAACTTCGTAAACTGCAGAAGTATGTTGACCAGCCTGGCCCGAGATACGCGGCGTGGTTTTGAAGAGAAAACATTTTCACAGAAATACGGGAACAGGAAAGCCCATGTTGGTTTGGAATGCCTACACCATATCTAGCTGAAAATACCTTGTCAACGCTAAGGTTAGTATTTAAAAGCGCCTAGTCTGCAAAGAACGCGCACCACTATCATAGCAAAAGCTCAAAAAGCGGCCTTTCAGAGCCTTTTCTAAACACTCCTTGTGGGACTGCTATACAAGCACATTTGCCGAGTGCCCACTACGTCATAAATAATCATTTTTGTGTGTGTGTGTAGTAGGCCAGCATTCACTATGCTATCGTTCGTAATTCTTAAAAGACGCGTGGTATCCGCTTCAGACTTGCTAGGAATTTTGTGCAATTTTTATGCAGGGGCTGACGATGATGAAGAACCATGCTTGAAGTGGGTATGCACCAGAGTTAATGGTTGACAAGAAGAAGCTTTTGTAATGAGTTGGATCATTGGGGGACCCCTTCTTTATGAAATTCGCATTGTGCGACGCCTCGTTGTTTCATCGATGCTCTAAAACGCTTTATCACTCGTATTAGCGTGATTTCTTCGCCGTGATTCCTGGCCTTCCTAAGGCCAGTTTTGATGTCACTTTTAAGCGCCGGCATGACTCCATGGAAGAATACTGGGCTGGTACGCATCGGACCAGGGTTCGAATCTCAATAAAGACCAAATGTTTCTTTATTTGAAAGTTTTTTTTCTATTTTTTGCGATATTGATTACAGACACCGGCGGTGGCGGACAACTACGGCACTGCACTTGACCTGCGTTCTGATCTTATAACAGTTCACACTGTAATATTATTTCACCAAATATGTTAACTTATTTATTATTGACTATAGGGCATTCGCTTACATAGAAATTGTCATCATAAAATTCATCGTTACTCAGAAAAGGGAAGAGCTCAATAATATTTCATATTTGCTGGGCATTTACGGTACAATACCGTGATATTAGTACGAGAGACGCCATAGCGGCATTGCCAGTTAGGACTAATTAATTTATCGTAAACTGGCTTGTAGCACAGTGTAATGTCGGAGGGGGATAATGGGTTGCAAGGGAAATGACCACAAGGGCTAGCGCTCTTGTCCACTCAGTCTGCATCATTTTTCGCCCTATTCCTTTACCCAGCATCTTTTATGAACCACCCTATTCCATAACCCAGCAGCTTTTATAATCCGCTATCAGTTCTAACAATGCTCGTTTTGTAAACCGAATCACTTCACGTGTTATGCAGCCCTCCAATTCCCATACATTGTGCAACATAATGCGGTAATCCAATTCTAGCCCTACAACCAGCATCTTAAATGAGACATCGGGCTGAAACAATAAGCTCTGTGTAAATTTGTTTCTAAGTAATATCTGCATAAATAAAGGTTGATGAAAGAAATCAGCATAAGAGGTTTATTAATTGGTATGTGGGATTTAACGTCCCAAAACCACCATATGGTTTTGAGAGACGCCGTAGTGGAGGGCACCGGAAATTTCGACCACCTGAGGTTCTTTAACGTGCACCCAAACGTGAGCACACGGTCCTCCGCATTTTCGCCTCCATCGTCAGCATAGGAGGTGACGTCATGAAAAGGAAAAGACTGACATCTGGCATAACCACTACTTGGGGGTCTTTTGCTATCTCAGGAAGTGGAGATCAGACATCGACAAAAAAAAACTAATTTAAGCTAGAACAAGATACATCAAAAGGTTGAGAGGGAGCAAAGCAATGGGATGGCAGCAGCAACAGGAAAGAGGGGCAAAGGAAAGCAAGAGTGCGAAATAGTGAACGTATGATGGCTTCCAGAATAAGCAGCGAACTATCGAGAAGCTGGTACGAGAATGCGGAATCTAATTTCCCCGGGGAATGCATCATTATAAGCCGCATTGATGGCCGAGCCACCGGGCCAGAGCTGCATACCAGGCCACAGCATCCAGGTAAAAGACTGCTTGCAGAACACGTGAACTGTATGCGAAGGAGCACTAGAGATCTGCAAGAATGCTCACTCAGAGGAATAAGAAAACGCGTCGATCAAAACCAATGCCATCCCAAGTAGGGTCCGGACAGTGAGTTTCTGTTTTTTTTTCTGCACGTCATTGCCATATGCGAATATTGAACCAACTGCGGTAGAATAGTTCTCACAGATCTCACTGAATGGCTGAAGGTAAGAAAGAAAGAAAGTTGGCAGCCGTGTTTGCTGGCAATGGTGGTGGCTGTGAAACAGCCGAGATACGCAGGGAGCTATCAGACACCTCAGCGAGCCGAAGAGCAACCGAACTTCGAAAACTGATGACATGACGCCAGAAGCCATACCGGATTGACGGAATATGGGGAGAAAGTAATAACTCGGGCTGTTTTAAAGGCATTTCGCTATACAACGAACATGAAGCGTGGAAACAATCCCTATTTTAGGCTTAAATACGTTGCGCAAGGTTGCCAAAGAGAAGAACGAGAAGAGACAGAAAGAGCGCCAACTCACAACTAAGTTTATTTTCATGAAGCACTCACAATATATAGGCTCTTGGAGGACATGCGCAGACCATTTCATTCACCGCACGTGCAGGCATTTCAGCCTAATATGTACCAACTAGCCCCACAAAACGTACTGTTAAAAATCCTTATTATCTTCTCGGTTAAGCGATGTATTTATCGAGAAGCATTCTTCACTGAATGTGTCTTTGCATTGAACCAAGCACCGGAACGTTCCCAAGCTTTTTCAACCTCCCCTGGTATTGCACTTTCTTCGTGATCGGCACATCTTTCCCCAAGTGACGTTTTGTAACGACATCAATGTACGCCGCTATGTCCCGTCACGCCATAGTGGCGTCACGGAGACGCTGACAGTTATGGCTTTCTGGGACGTCAACGTCGCGTCATCACTTCATCTTTTAGGGGCGAAGCTCCTTAGGGCGTGAACTGTGCGTCCCCTGTAGCCTGTATGTAGCCACCTCTAGTTTAGTTCTTGCAGTGTTCACTAGATGGCGGTACCGTCCCCTGTATGTAGCCACCTCTAGATTAGTTCTTGCAGTGTTCACTAGATGGTGGTACCGTCTCCTGTATGTAGCCACCTCTCGTTTAGTTCTTGTAGTGTTTACTAGATGGTGGTACTTGTAGCTGATGATGAAAAGATGCAAGATGTTATAAACTAGAAAGCGGTACTTGCAGTTGATGAAAGACGCGAGATCTTATAAAATAGGAATGATGTCACATATGGCGCGTGTCATTGGTTGAAGGCAATCGTTCGATTTAGTGCGGCGACGTACGCTAGGGGGAGCGATGTAATAAAATCGAGTGGGCAAAATGTACAGAGGATTCATGGGTTACCAGGTTTACCTCCGGAGCTTCGCCCACTCATCATCATTCACTTCGTGGATATGGCGGAATTTTTTTCTTCCATCACTTGTGTGGGCATCGACACCGCTTGGCGAGGATCGATGTCCACTGTCAATTACGAATTTTGTGAAGCATCTAAGGCTTTCACCCTCATAACTTCTAAAGAAAGTATGAAGAAAAGGCGGCCTGTCTTTGAATATGCAAGAAGGCATGAACTATCAGGAATGTTTTATACATATGCAAATTCCCAAATGGTGAACTAATCTGGCAGAACCCGTATTTCTCTCCTCAGCCAGTAAAAGACTCAAGTTCCAAACTAAAAATAGTTTAACAAACTATGTAGATGATGCCAGTGGAAGCCAAATAAATACAACCATATCCGTTAAGTGACAGTGATAGTCATGGTCACAGTTCTTACACCATGGTCATGGTAGTTATGAGTTATCATTGTGTGAAAATGCGGTTGCTATAACTTGTACACCATGTGACGTAACACCAATATGCTTGGCTTCATGCTGATGAAGATTAAAGAATGTTGCGCAAACGTTGTACTAACTGATGGTGATGTGCTTTATCGCTTTCAACGACCCAAAACTAAAATTATGTAATGACAGATGTTCAATTGTGGAGGCTGTTAATTAACTGTGAGCTCACGGACATATTCAGCATGCGCCAGAATGGCAGCTCGCAATTTTTTTTCTTATAACCTCCATCAAGCTGTAGCAGCCATGGCAGGAATCAAAAACTTCAATTTTAAAATTGTGCTGAGCGGCAGAACATCTCACTGACTGAGCCGAAAAATACCAGGCCTGGATTATACGTTATACTACAACGTACAAAACGAGTACACATGAACCCAGCCATTAGGGGAAGATCTCTACACTTGCCAGTACCAATGCAGGGTTAAAACGCAACGCATGTATTTAACTGACTACAACACATTACTTGTTCACTGCATTACTTATTAGAACCGCTGTGAGGAACTGTTTAGGTAAAGCCTTTATTGTGTTCTGCTTTCACAGTAAACACTATGTGATTTGAATGCAAGAACCAAAAATATAAAGTTCGGTATTTCAGTAAAAATATGCATCCTTGCATTCAAATCTCTTGAGTACGCTTTTCTTATAGTTTTCCGAAGATAAGATGATCGTATTTTGACTCTATACATCTCAGGCCTGCAAAGCAACGTACGGACTGCTACGCACTTCAAATTCTAACTCAGCGCGAGAGTAGTCGATGACGGCCTTATTAGCGGAGAGAAAGTCCCAACCCAAAATGAGATCATGGGAACAGAAATCTAAAACTAGTAATTCGACGACATAGATTAGGCCATCAATCGCGATGCGAGCAGTACAGGCAGTGGCTGGCGTGACGTGCTCTGCGCTGGCTGTACGAAGTGATATACTTGCTATTGGCGTCATAACTTTTTTGAGCAAGGGGCAGAGTCTGGCACTGATCACTGAAACTGCGGCACCAGTGTCGACAAGAGCGAGTGCAGCGACGCCGTCCACATATACGTCGAGAACATTCGTTGGGGAAGACAGAGGCCTTGGCCTTTTCGCGGGCGACGCAGTTCCTGCCTCTGGAACTGCGGCAATCAGTTTTCCCGCTCCGGCGATGAAAGACGACGGCGCATCGGGGATGGCGAGCGGCGTCGAGGTGATGGTGAGCGACGGTTAACAGGAGGGCGGTAGTCAGCGTACGATGACATCTGGCCAGGAGGCTGAGATCCTGTGAACGAAGGGCGCGGTGACACATAAGGGGCAGGTTCGAAGCTCTGGTGGTAGCTCTGGTGGTGGTAGATAGGGACGCGTCGACGGCAGTATCGTGCTATGTGGCCAGGTAGGCCACAGGCAAAGCATATTGGCCGATTGTCGACTGTACGCCATTGTCCACTACTCTGGAAAGACCTTGGCTGAGCGAACCGAGAAGTAGGTCGTGGTGGCATGGCTGATGGCAGTGACGTAAAAGTCTGAAGAGGTGGTCGAGCGGCCACTTCAGCATAGCTTAGAGGTGCAGTTACCTCGGCGCAGGCAACGGGGGTCGGCAACGGTGAAGCGTCACGAGCAGATGGCAGAGCCGCGCAAACTTGCTCCTGGATGGCCTGGCGAAGGTTTGCTGAAAGAGGTGACTGTGGTTGACCGACTGTCGATAGCAGCGATAGCTGACGAGTGACTTCAGCACGAACAAACTCCTTGATCTGCGATAGCAGGGACTCAAGGTCAGAGGTGGTGGTTAGGCTTGAGAGTGTGTCATCCGCGACGTTAGGGCGTCGCGTGAGGAGACGCTGTCGTCGGAGCTCGTCGAAACTCTGACACAACTCGATGAGCTCAGAGACAGTGACAGGGTTCTTCGAGAGCAGCATTTGAAAGGCGTCGTTGGAAATGCCTTTCATGATGTGTCGTACCTTGTCAGTTTCCGCCATCTTCGGGTTGACACGCCGGCAGAGGTCGAGGACGTCCTCGATGTAGCTAGTGAATGTTTCACCAGTTTGTTGGAACCGGCTTCGTAGACGTTGTTCTGCGCGAAGTTTCCGCACACCAGGGCGTGCAAAAACATCTGTGATGCAGGCTTTGAAGGTCGTCCAAGTGGGGATATCCACCTCGTGGTTTCTGTACCATAGCTTGGCAACATCCATTCAATAAAACGTCACGGTACCAAGCTTCGCGGGATCGTCCCATTTGTTAGTAGCACTGGCTCGTTCATAAGATTCCAGCCAATCCTCAACGTCTTTCTCATCGGTGCCGCTGAAGATGTCTGGTTCTCGCAAGAGCCGGTGGGGGTGTGAAGACAGCGTCGTCAGGCATGACGGACGGCAGCTTGCGGCTACGCAGTTCCAGGACTGGGGAAGACCGCAGCACTCTCCACCAAAATATAATGTAAATGCAAGGTAAACAGCGGTAGCGGCGTCGGTACCAAAGCAGCAAGAGCAGGCCGAGTATACGGGCAGCGTCGCAGCAGCAACCAGGCAGTCTTAGCTCGTGCCTCGCGCCAACGTGTCGATGTCGCTGCAGTAGTGGGCATTCCTCTTCACTACAGTACATACAACGAAAGCCATATACGCTGAAAAATGCAAATGGCACGATACTAGAGGACGTTACTAGTAGTATGATAAATAATAAATATCACAGCATATCCATGAAGTGAATGATGATGAGCGGGGCGAAGCGCCCGTTGGTCCGTCCGCGCTTCCATCCGTCCGTTCGTTCTTGCTTCCGTTCATCTGTGCGTCCACCCGTCCGTCCATGCGTTCATCCGTTCACCCATGCGTCCGTCCCTGCGTTTGTCCACGCGTCCATCTGTTTGTCCCTGCAGCCGTCCATCCATCCGTCCGTAAGTATGTCCGTACGTGCGTCCATCCATCCATTTATTCGTGCGTCCGTCCATTCGTGCATCTGTCCATGCATTCGTGCGTCTGTCCATGCGTCCGTCTGTGCGTCCGTTTCTGCGTTCGTCCGTGCAACCGTCCGTTCCTGCTTTCGTCCATGCATCCATCCGTCCGTTCATGCGTGCATCCATCCATTCATTCGTGCGTCCTTCTATGCCCAATGTTACATGCACAGTCGTTTGTTTCGCCCCGCCATGGTGGTCTAGTGGCTAAGGTACTCGGCTGCTGACCCGCAGATCACGGGATCGAATTTCTGCTGCGGCGGCTGCATTTCCGACGGAGGCGGAAATGTTGTAGGCCCGTGTGCTCAGATTTGGGTGCACGTTAAAGAACCCCAGGTGGTCGAAATTTCCGGAGCCCTCCACTACGGCGTCTCTCATAATCATAAGGTGGTTTTGGGACGTTAAACCCCACAAATTAATCAATCAATCAGTCGTTCGTTTCCTTGAGGTGCAGTTGAGGCATGTAGCGAGAACCGAAGAGGGTTAGCAGTTCAGCAGGTGATGCGCATGAGGCCCGATTACGCTATCGCGACCAACTCTTGAAGGCGAAGCTCAAACTACCTCATTTTTTTTGTTGTTGTTCACTGGGTAATCATTAAAAACAAACATGTCTTGTGAGTCAATGCTCTGTGTTCAAATCTCTCAGCCGATGTGTGCCTCTTATGGATACCAGAGAAGAGAACGACAGAATTTTGCTTCCGGCTTACGGGAACAAGAACTGCGCCGCGGAAATGCTGTCGAATTTAAGCTGCTTTGGGCCCTCGGGCAGATGCCAGGACGCAATCGCCTCTGGATTTGAAGGCGAACAAAATGCAAGCGAGACGTGCACTCGGAAAGAAAGCACCGAGTACTAGGTGGATTCAATTTTCCAGATAGCAGGACTTGAGGCCAACTCTCTGAAAAACACCGTGGCAGACCTCAAAATGGTGCTTGCGGTGCTCGCAGAGGTTGAGAGAGAGAGAGAGATAATATGAAGAAAGGCAGGGGTTGAGGAAACAAAGAAGGCAAAGGGATAAGTATAGGGACATAATAACAGCGAGGCACTCTTTTCTGTGCAGGAAAAGAAGCTTCAGAAATGATGGCCGGACTAGTGCGCAAGTGCGAGTGCTCGCAGAGATGAATGCGATCATACCAGCTAGGGCATTCATCGCATCAGATCGAAATAGGTGCCAGTGCGAGGCATGCGAATGGTCCGTGTTTTGAAACACTAAAAGAACCGGAAGGAAGAACGAATGCGCAAGAACCAAGGGAACGTGTAAATACGTTGTGCCCGTCAGAAAACATGGTTGTTACGTTTTTTCTTGCTTTTTTGTTTGTTTGTTTCGCAAGGGGTTCAAAGGGTGTTCCCGAGCTCGAAGTGGGGCCTCGTTTTTCCTTGTGTTAGCTTTATAGTCAATGCTTCTGTAACAATTAAGACAGTAGTGCTTTTTACGATGTGGGCGTCTCGAAATTCGAGAGAGTAAGGTGTTTTCTTGGTTTATGAAGAGTTTTCTGAAAGTGAATGAACATATCAACTGATTCTTTTTTTTTACTAGAATACGCTTCGTAAGCACAGAAAGACACACAAAATGACAAAAAATGATGGTAGCATGTTGCAATGCGGCCTCCAACATAAATTCAATATAGGCATTGGGGCCGAGGAAAGTGAACATCATGGGCGGAAGGGGTCGCGTAGAACGTGATTTTGTTTCGTGAGCTCAATGTTAGTTAAAAGTAAACCTTACCTTAGCGGAGCAAGTCCCAGTCAATGTTGGCTTGAACTTTCTTGAAGCGCTTATGGTTTGTTTTGATGCGCCTTGAATAACAAATAACGTATTTGTCCTTAAGTCGTAATACATGGCCACTGAGGAGGTGACATAATTCCTAGCCGTACTTTAGGTGTGTTAGATCCTAGATTGTTTACCAATACCCATGCATATATGTATACCTTAGAATAGAAAATTGAGCTAGTTGGTATGGATTCATGCTGAGTACTGTAAGTTTGGTGAGAAGTCAATTTTGGTCACTGTGCTAGCTATTGTCAACATTAGGCATGTACTCCTACGATACAGGCGTTAGGTTGTGTTAGCGTCAATTGTAGTTTAGCTTCCCCAAGTGAAGTTGGCCTATGTAGCACTACCAGGGGCTACCATTCTCGAAAGCACAAGCGCTACAGATCAACTTTCCGCTTCTAGTATTGGTAATAGCCATGTTGCATTGGTATCGTTACGCAACTGTAAACAACTGGTCATATATAACATATGCAACTTTTCAACATATATCTACGCATAATATATGGGCACTTATTTTTAGCGTCATTTCGTAGCATTTTGCTCAATAAAGAAAGTGCATCACAGTCACCGTCCCTCCGCATGCTTCGGATAACATCGATCTCTATGGTATAACGAGGGATCGGCCGAATGTTTCAGTTTACATCACAAGCGAATGAAACAACCGCTAATGTAATAAGTATTCTAGTTATGCCCATCTCCACCTGACTCGTGGAGCGCTGAAAGGGTGCTTGTTCCCAGTGCTTCCGATAACGCTCCGCTTAACACGTGAATGAAATGAGTTCCATTGCGTGTCCATCCGAAGAAAATAGCGTCCACGCGAACCACGTGCGCAGAGCGCAATTATTTTGGGCTCAGCTGCAGTGATGCGTTGTTGTGCAATTATGTAATGGCATCGTGCATAATGCACCAGCTGAGCGTGAGGACCAGCATTGCCAAAGAGAGAAAATGCACAAAACAGCGGGCCTTTTTTTTTTTTTACGAGAAACTCGTTTAACAAGACTTCCCTTCCCTTTTTTTTTTAATTTGAATGCCTACGGAAGATCATTCCAACTTCCGACGAGAAATGTGTGTATGAAAGCTTAAAAACAACGGTAAACTCTTCACTGATCGTTGCGACTTTCCCTGTGTGAGGCTTACAAGCAAGACAGGAAAAGGTTTGAACAGGGATTTTTAGTATCAAAAACAGGGGAAGGTCGAGACATGTAGGGAAGGATGCTTCAAGTCACCAGAAACTTGAAACCTAAAAAGGGGCGAAGCCATGCCGTTGTGTTTTGTTTGTTTTTCTAGGATGTCTCTGATGGAGCCACCGGTGATGCAACGTTGCAAAACCGGTCACGTAGGCAGGGTGCTCTCGCTCCACTAACGTCGTCGGAAAACTGGGCGGGAACGCAGCTTCCTCTAAGGTGATTCTTCATCTACCCCTTCTTAATGTTCTTTTTCTTTCCTGGTATGCCCTGTTTCGATTTCCTACCTATATTAAAAAAGGTGTTTCTGCTCTACTCACATTGTCGGCTATTTGTTGGGCTAACTGCGTCCTTCTTCATGTTTGGGGGCGAGTAGAGAAATTACTGGATTGTGGCGCCTACCAATTTTTATGATGAATCGTGACGACAGGAAACGCCGAAAAGAGTAGCATCTACAATGCTTCGTACCTAGAATAGTGTAATGCATGTTTGCATGTCTTCGAGAAAAAAAACAATTTCGTTTTTGCACCATGAATTCGTCTCTTATTTCAGGGCAGCATTCAAAACGTGTAATACTGCTGCATTGGTGATACAGCATTTCCACCTGAATGTCCTCGTCAAGTTTTGTGGTACCATACATCTCAAAGCAGCGCGCATAATGCGTCTTTCTTATCTTTTTTTTTCGAATCTATATCGGTGGAGCAAAAACAAACTTCTTTACATTCCACAGGGAACTGAAACTGCGCATTAGCGTAAAAGGAAGAACAAGAACAAAAGGAACCGGAATAAAATCGGAAACGCCCTTACCCACATGCTCGGTTTTAGGCTTCGCACCACTCGTGCCTCATCACCCATCTCTATATGCTTCACCCCTCTCCAGTTTTCTAGTGCATGAAATGATAACTGAATTCCTTTTTTTAGAAATTACCCACATAACAGTATTGTGATTACCAACACTGACTTTCCTTAGGTTTACTATAGCTATGTCCTCTCAAAGATTTCTTGCAGAGGGTGCCGTCGTAGTTAACGTATTCACATTCGAAACTGTTACGTGAACTCATAGCCATTTTTAGAGCTCTGTCATACGCTTCTAGAAGTTTTGATTAAGACCATGAATCACTTTGTTCCGACAATAAAAAGCACTGTCAAAAACGGCACTTCATACCACTAAGCGTGCATAGCCTGTCTTTATTCGTAGCCTAAGTTGTTTTGATACCTCAACCACTTCGAGGCGGCCAAAATGAACAGATATAAACGTTTATTGTTCATGCAAATCACCGACGACAATGCCTCCATCACTTTTGGTGGAAGAGAATAATATGAGACTCAGACATTACAACATCCATCAAGTGGATTGTTAATGACAGCAAAAAAAAATGGTGGGTGACGTTTTTACCTGTACTAAGATACTAAATGAATAGCATTGTTGGTCACGACACGGATCACGTAAATTCGGTTTAGGTCAGTCACAGAAATTCAAGCTGCATAAAACGTTCGAGTATATGCAGAGTGTTTGTGGACACGAGCAGTCAAGAAATGCCCACGCTGAGTAAGCAGGTACTGTATGATATGCGAGGATTCTGACTCTTAATGAGTACTGGCCCAAAATATGACCAAGGGTAGCTTGAAAAATTGAGAAGATAACTATAACCCGATGCGTAATAAAATTTTGTGCATACGCCTTCGCGTCTGTGCATGTTCATGTCTTGACTTCCTGACAGTATCATGCTTCATGGCGTTTTTTTCTTCATCTCTGTTCACAGCCATGCAATATGTCACCACGAAATCATATGTTACAGTAAGAAAAACGTTTTCATTCATGGGACATATATATATATATATATATATATATTATATATATATATATATATATATATATATATATATATATATATTATATATATATATATATATGGGAAAGAAGTGGATACCTAAGGGCTCGTTTTTCCGTGTTTTAACACAATATTAATGAGATATAACCGACCGTAATGCCAAGGAAATGTACAGGGGAAGTTATTAGAACCAATGGAATGTAATAAGAAGAAAAAAGTGGATGAAAAAATAACCAGCCGTGAGCAGGAAACGATAAGTGAGCAATAACCTGCTCATGGCTGGTTAATTTTTCATCCACTTTTCTTTCTTCTTATTACATTCCAGTGGTTCTAATAACTTCCCCTGTACATTCCTTGCATTACTGTCTGTTATATCTCATATACATACATATATATATATATATATATATATATATTATATATATATATATATATATATATATATATCAAAACAACTTGGACAACAGCATCATAATATACGGTAGACGGAACCACGGGACTAAGGTCATACAACGCTGTAATCAGCGCTGTTCCTGATTTTCCATGAATTTCAACTAAATTGACCTGCCTGCTATCCTACTTCAGATTCGTACTCATGGCGACCAATACACCATTGCAATAATGAGGTTATTAAAATACGAAATACTCATAAAACCACTAATTTTTTAACTGTTCTCTCTAAAAAGAAGAACACATTCTAAATACTTTGAAGTTTTAATTTCGTTAGTTGTGGTAAAATAAAGTGAATAGAATAAATTTGCGCAATTACCCCCTTTCTGCATATTACGCAGAATTCTTATATAGGATTTTTATTAGCATTGCTAAATCTGGTGTAGTAATACGCCCAGCTTGCACGTCGAGTATCATACGGTCTTCAAAGATACGCAATTTGTTCATCTAATAAAAAAATTGAGCCATCTATTCGATTGGCCATAATGTAAGTATATGTGTGCTGTACAAGTGGCTGTTGTTTAACTTAGGCCATCACCGCAGATATGTTCTGCCTGATCTTTTCTTTTTTTTTTTTTGGCCAAGGGGTAGTCTCTTTTGCTTTTGGAAATCCTTGACGGAAAATGAGCTCGCCAGATTGGTAGTTGCGCCTCAGTTAGGTTCCCTGACTTTACTTCCCGGAGCTTCAAACCACATCGAGCCTAACCACGCGGACACAGGGAGCCTCTGCTAACCAACGCTCGCTAACCCCCTCTCCTCTAGGCATTCCTCACCGCGCTGCCTCGCAAGGTCGACGCAGGCTGCGTCTGCTAGAGAGCTTCTTGATTGAAAATAGCCGACTGCTCGCACTGCACTAACGCGATGTTCCGCATCACCCCACGATCACCTTTGGGGAGATGATGTGATTTTGATATATTTCACCTACTATGTAAACAGTGTTACTCAGCAAAAAAAATGGCAGCATATCCACGGAGTGAATGATGGAGAGTGGGGCGAAGCATTCGTCCGTCCATGCGTCCATCTGTGTGACCGTCCATGCGTCTGTTCGTGCGCCCGTCCCTGCGTTCGTTCATGCATCCGCCCCTGCGTCCGTTCATGCGTCCATTCATGCATCTGTCTGTGTGTCCGTTCGTCCATCTATTCAACACTCAAAGTCCCACCATCTTGCATCTTTTTATCATATATTCCCCATATAGAAGCACCGCCATTCAGTGGACATTCCAAGGACTAAACGAGAGGTGGCACACGCACGCTTTCTTACGGCTTGCGCTTCGGGTCTACTTCCCACCTTCAACCACCTTGAGTTCATGGTATATACTAGTTCACTGTATTCATGGCACTGCGGCCCAATGCTCGCTAAACCTTTCTAAAACCAAGGAGGTTACGCCCAGCGAGTATAACGTAGCCACCTTTTCCTGTCAGATAGTGCTCAATGTACATGCCAGTGGCTGCTAATGTGAATGAGAGACAGGAGGATCAGCTTTTAATTTCTTACGGCTTGCGCTTCGTATCTGCTTCCCCCCTTTAACCCACGCTCGAATTCATTCATGGTATATACTAGTTCATTGTATTCATGGCCCTGCGGCTCAACGCTCGCTAAGCCTTTCTAAAACTAAGGAGGTTACACCCAGTGAGTATAATGCAGCAACCTTTCTTGTCCGATAGTGCTAAATGTACATGCCATTGGCTGCTAATGGGGATCGTAGCGTGCGCGTTGACTAAAAGCCGAATGCTCCTGTCTCTCATTCCTCATTAGCAGCCATTGGCATGTAAATTGAGCACTATTTTTTTTATTTTTAAACAACGCACCGAAGAAATCTCTCACCGGCACCACACCGGCACCACCTTGGAGGTCAAATGTTATACCTATTTCGGGTATGTGCCACTGATGGTTACCTACTACGAGGGATGCACAAGCCACGCCATTAGGAGCTTCGCCCCTAAAAACATTTCAAAGGACGATTTCACAAACAATAATGCATAACATTGCCTATAGAACTAGATGTGTATGTGCTAGAAATTAACGAGAATTTGCCATATCTCGTTCCTAAAGTGCGAAATAAAGAGAAAAGAAGGATAAATGAAAATGTGGAGAGAGAGGTAAAGGTTAACTGAAATGCAGGTAGCTTAACCGGGAGATAAATATAAGGTTTGTTACCCTGCCCTGGGAAAAAAGTAGGGGCGAAAGAAAGGTAGGAAGGAAAAGATTGTGCGAAAGAATATGATCTATAAAAGGAAATACAACACAAACACACGAGCACTCGCACGCGCGCATGCATGCATGCATTCACAGACATACACACACACGCACGCACGCACGCACACACGCTCACACACACGCATCATAGTCGTCAGCTATGCAGATTGGCCGCAGGAACTTCAGCAGCGCTTTTTTCACTGTCTGGTGTGAAGCTCGAACGTTGCGGCATTCCTGTTATGTTAACCAGAAAAGAATCTGGGTGGTGTTGAGAAAGGAAAAAAGACAAAAGAAAAGCGATGGTGTAGGAACATAGATCACCTGTGTTGGTGCACGGAGGGTAGCACGCATCCAGAGGTGCTTGCGTGACTCCCATAAAAGATTGTCATGCCTGTACACTCTTAAAAAAAATGGAGTGACGTACTCTCCATTTAGGGAGGAACGGCGATGTCCCCAATGTTCGTCTTTAAATAGAGAAACGTTGCTCCCTCATCCACGGAGAAACACGTCCTTATGAAAATCAACATGGCTGCCCGCGGCGAAGCGAGTAGGCTTAGCAAATGCAACGATTCTCGACTGGTAAGGAGCACACGGCACTGAAAGTTGCAAAAAACGGTCCCGCTGAGCTTGATATTGAACGAAATGATTAAAAACAAGCAGACGAACCTGTGGCGGTGAACACATCGCGAAGAGAACGACGGAGCAAGTAGGAGACGCTTCGAGGATGCCGCTCGAGGAGATGGTCTTCGGCGAAGAAATCTCCAGGCAGGAGGATGAAGCCTCCGGATGGATTGTTGCCCACTCTCGGAAGAAGCAGCGTCAGGATTTTACGCCCGGCGACAGCCCTGGCCCCAGTGCCGGTCATCGTGCCGCCCGTCCAGCGCACCCGAAGGGGCCGATAAACAAGCTCATCGCCGCGTCGCGCCTGCCGCGATTGCCTAAAGATCACTACCGGGTTGTCGTACGTCCCAAGGGAGGCATGGATGTGCGCAAGGTCAGTGGAATCAAGGTTACCCAAGCTTTGGTGATGGCTGCTTGTCTCGGCCCGCCGCAGGCTGAGGAAGATATTGTTTGTGCCAATGAAATGCAGAACATTTTGTGATCAGCACGCCACACGCTAGGAACGCAGAAGCCTACGCTAAAGTGAAGCAAATTCGAGTGGGAGAAACGCTCCATGAAGTCTCTACTTACGTGACGCCACCCGGGGATACGTGCAGAGGAGTTGTTCGCGGTATCGACCCTGAGCTCTCTGATGACCGGCTTGGTGAGCTCTTCGTGCACGCAAGAAATCCGAAGGTTCTTGGAGTACGGCGCATCAAGAAAACGCCCACGGTGATCGTCCTGTTTGACGGTATGAAAGTTCCAAACTACGTCATGTGTGGGACGAACCTGATCCGGTGCACGCTCTACCGACGACAAATCGACGCCTGTCGAACCTGCGGAAAGCTGGGACATCGCTCGGACGTTTGTCCCACTCCTACAGTCATCACCTGCCCGGACTGTGGGGTCCATCACCCCCTGAGAATCATACGTGCCAGCCGAAGTGCTCCATCTGTGGAGGAGCGCATCCGACGGCGGATCGGGCCTGCCAAAGCAGGTACCAGGTTCCCTACATCGTTCGGCGTAGAAGGCGACGACGGAGAAAAGCAAACAAGCAGCGCGCGGAGTTCGTGCCACAGCAAGCTCCCGGGCTTGGGTTCAACCAGGGGGTGGCCTTGATAACCCTGGGCGGGGTGCGGGTCACCGCTCTCGCTCGAGGGATAGGTCTGCCTCCTGTGCCCGGATTCAGCAGGAACCTACCTGGGCTGAACGAGTGGGCCCAAAACGTGAGTCTCGCACTATCGTGCAGCGCCAGTTGCCAGAGCAAGCTACGGCTAGAATACAGCAGCTAGAGCGTGAGAATGCAACTCTGAGGAGTGAGCTTCAGGAGATTAAAGCATTAGTTGAGGAGCTTAGGCAGCGCGAACGCACGCCGGAAGGGGCGGTGAAAGTGCAGCAGGCCGAGGCACAACCTAGAGGCGGTAAGCGAAAAGCCGCTGACCCTCCGGTAGATATCGAGAAGGAGTTCAGTGACTTTAAACAGGAAATTATGGGGGTGGTCCATGAAATTAAGGAGGCCATCGCTGGTGTCAGCTCTGTCATCCAGTCCCTTTCTGCAAGGGTGGTGGTGGTGGAGCAAAACCTAAGTAGCAATCATGGCGAAGCTAAATAAAACATTTGTCATTTGGCAATGGAATTGCGCGAGCTTCCACAGGAAGAAGGCAGTCTTGCAGCAGTTCGTCAGCTCACAGGAGAATAAGCCAGCCGTAATACTCCTCCAGGAGACCCTTAAAGGAGAGGTGGCCCTCCGGGGTTATCGCTCCGTGGCCTGCTGGGGGGAAGGAAAACGCGGGGTCGCCACCCTCATATCCAAAGAGTTCTCCTTTGAGGTTCGCGATGTACGTCCAGACCTAAAGGTGGAACACATACTCATTGAGTTAATCCCAAACTCTCGGCTTAAGGAGCACCTATTCATTCTCAACGTTTATAGCTCACCATCTGATACTCGGGAGACTTTTAATGCGCTTCTCTGCAAAGCCTCCAAAATCGCGGGCTCGGCTCCGTTGACAGTTGCTGGCGACTTCAATGCGCAACATCAGACATGGGGCTATATCAATAATACGGCTAAGGGGCGGGCGCTTCTGCAGCATACTACCAATCTTAATATGTTACTAGTTACTGATCACAACTTTCCCACACGTCTCGGCAATTCTGTAGCAAGGGACACCACGCCGGACCTGGCTTTTGTCAGGAACGTCGAGTGCCCTTTCTGGCAGAACTTGCATGAGAACTTGGGGAGCGACCATTTCATCGCGTCTATCTCCCTCGATGTTAAAGCACCGCCGCCGCGGGTTTTCAAAATTGTTGATTGGGATGCCTTTCGGGAACTCAGACAAAGCGATGAAAAAGAGTACGATGACCTTGGCCAGCTACTTGAGCGTCTTAAGGCAGATGTTAAAGCTGCCACTAAGGTGGTGGAGACGGATCTTAAAACGGAACGCATGGACAGCCGCCTAGCGAGGCTCCTTGAAGCCAAAAACTCCTTACTTAACAGATGGCGTACGCAGCGACTCAACAGGCGGCTCAGAAAGAAAATTGCTCTGCTCAAACAGGAGATTGAATCGTACAGCCAAACCCTGGCCAGACAACAATGGAATGGGTGAGGTCTGTAACGCTGTCGATGGGCAGATGCGGTCAGGGGCGAAATGGAACATTCTCAAGCACCTCCTGGGAGATAAGCAAACTAAAGCTAATCAGAAACACACTGTTGATCGGCTCATTCACAAGGAGAGGTCTGCTGGGCTCTCCAATGATCAAATCTTACAACAGCTGGCGGATAGGTACCTCCCCCTGGGGGCTACCACGGATGCAGACTACCCGGATTTCTCTGGTCTGGAGGATGCGGAGCTGGACTCCCCCTTCAACACGGCAGAGATCAGGGCGGTCCTTTTTGATCTCAATGGAAAATCGGCTCCCGGGCCGGATGGTATCACTAACAGGCTACTTAAAAATCTGGACGATAGATCCATTGAGCTACTAACTGACGAGGTCAACCGGGTTTGGGAGTCGGGGCAGGTGCCGAAGGAGTGGCGAACGGCCTCTGTCGTCCTCATTCCCAAGCCTGGTAAACCTCTCGGGCTCGGCACGCTCCGACCGATCTCTCACGTCTTGCGTGGGTAAGGTCGCGGAACATGCAATCCTTAACCGAATCTCCCATCACATTGAACAAAACGAGCTCTTCCCTTTCAATCTCATTGGCTTTCGTCCCGCGCTCTCTACGCAGGACGTTATGAAAATGATTAAACATCAAATTCTCGACATACACCAGAGATGTCCGAGGGATTCTTGCACTCGATCTGGAGAAAGCTTTCGATAATATCTCACATCCTCACATACTGGATTCGATCTCTGAGTTGGGATTGGGGGCCCGCTTTTACGGGTTCGTCCGCTCTTTTCTCAGGGATCGCGTTGCCACCATTCGGCTCGGGGACCTCTGCTCCAAGGAATTTCACCTTGGACCTAGGGGAACCCCTCAAGGATCGGTCATTTCGCCGCTAATTTTTAATATCGCGATGAGGAAACTCTCGCTCGAACTCTCTCGTATCGACCGCATCGGACATGCGCTGTATGCGGACGATATTACTATATGGTGCACTGGGGGTAGGGACGGAGACGTTGAGGAGTCCCTCCAGCAGGCCCTCAGGTGCACGGAGGAGTTTTTGGATAGCACGGGGCTGCACTTGTCGACCGCCAAGTCGGAGCTCTCCTGTACACACAGCCGGAGACACGCAAGTTCACCACTATTCCATTTCCGCCGGAAGAGATCAGGATCGAAATTCACACACGGTCAGGGCAGGCCACCCCCGTGTCGATAAAATTCGGATATTAGGCATGTTCCTGGAGGAGCACGGAAGTAACTCTCATACTCTGACTCGTATTGCGGCAAAGGCGGAGAGCATGGTCAAGCTTATACTTCGGGTGTCTAACAGGCGTGGAGGGCTTTGTGAGGCCAACCTCATGAGGCTTTTCCATGCCTTTCTTATGAGTCACATTAATTACATTGCCGCAGCGCATAGGTGGGAAAGGAAAGAACAAGGGAAACTGGATGCGATTATTCGAAAGTGCATTAAGAGGGTCTTGGGCCTTCCAAACAACACAAATGAGGAAAAGCTCAAGGCTCTTGGTATGCATAATACATTTAGTGAGATTGCAGAAGCGCAACAAACAGCACAAGCTGCACGACTGTCCTCTTCCAAAGCTGGGAGACGCATCCTGGAGTTTCTGGGCTGCGAACCAACTATGGTAGCAGACAAAAAGATACAGCTTCCACCCAAATTGAGGGAGCAGATTACGGTCTCACAAATTCCTAGAAATGTTCACCCTCTATGCAATGTCGGCCGCCGGGCCGCTAGGGCTAGGTCGCTCCTCAGTTCCGCCGCTGCCACCCCTGAACTTGTGGCGTTCGTTGACGCAGCACAGTATCCCGGCACATCCAATTTCGTGGCTGTGGTCACTGACCTTCACGGTAAAATCCTCACAGCAGCATCTCTTCGAGATACCACGCCGGCTAGGGCAGAGCAGGCTGCTATAGCAATGGCCGTGGCGATTCCCATGCGCACGCGCATTTTCACTGATTCTCGAGCTGCTGCACGAGCGTTCATGACCGGGTCAGTCTGTGAGCAGGCGGCCCATCTTCTTACCAAAAGACCACATTGCACGGAAATCGACGGCCACATCACCTGGTTTCCTGCCCACATGGGCAAGGATGTCCACCCTTTATCCCCAATGCCAATGAGCTTGCCCATGCCCGAGCACGCGAACTGTCCCACCGTGACGGGCAATCGGCATCTAATTTTGGGGATGGCATCCGGCAGCTTGATTCGCTCCTCACCTTTAACGAAATTTGCAAAAATTATCAATTGGCCAGGCGTAGCTTTCGCTCCCGCACCCGCAACTCTCTAGGGCCCAGTCAGTCACTTTAAGAATGCTGCAAACGGGTACTTACCCGTCGCCTTTAGTGTACAGCAAGTTTATCGACAGCATAAAGCCGCAATGCCCTCATTGCGAAGAGAGACGTTGCACGTTACCCCACATGCTCTGGCAATGCGCGGCGCTGCGCGATGGCGAGCCTCTCAGCACAGAAGCTGCCTGGAGGACGGCAATTACCAGCTCGGACCGAGAGGTCCAAATCCGGGCTGTTAGAGGGCCCGCAATTTGGCGGAGGGGCTCGCTCTTCCTGTCCCCACGTGGGTGCGGCCCGCAGCCGACCCTCCCTCTTGAGGGGAATCGGCTCCTCAGGACAATTTGTAAATAAAGTTCATTGACTGACTGACTGAGCAAGTACGTTTCGTTCGGTCAGCGAAGCCACGTCACTCCGAAAGACACGGATTCTGCAGAGCCCTCACCTGAAGAGGGCATGCTAGGCTTGCTGTATTTATTTCTCGCAGATTCACATAGTGTAGCGACGTTATCCATGCGTTTACGGGTCCACAGATCACGAGATGTGCCTCCAAACCGTATACTCGATCGCAGCGAAACCATTCCGAATCCGTAGTGCAGCATTGATAGATAGATGTTCAACGTTATATAAATGACTGGAGGTGTGAGAGCGTCATAGCAATGAAGTAGGTGGTAGGTGGCGCCATCTAGAGGGACTTACAAAACTAAGAAAAAAGACTGCCGCGACGTACGTTGTTATTACTCACTATCACGGCTCCCTTGCGGATTGTTTACGCATCAACCCATTCAGGACTACTTATGGACACTGAAAGCCTAATCTGTGCTCATGCAATCCATATAGCTACACACACATGGTCATAGTACAGATAATACGCAAGAAGTACACTAGCGTATACGCTAACAAGTACGCAATAAGAGCACAATCAACAATTCACACCAACGGCTACACCTCGACGTGTTTACTCACACACTACTATGAAAGCGGATCAGCTTATATAGCGATGAATTTCGACTGACCTGAGTGGCACAAGTTACAAGTACGTTCTTAGACTTTTTTTACGTTTTGTATCAATACCACAACATGCGCACACGTAAATATATTGTATCTGATGGTTAGGCAAACCTTAGTTAATCAATGGTTGCACAGTAATGAACAGAATAATTACTAGAGCTTATCAGGTTTTCACGAACACAATACCCCCAAGCCCACAGCATTTCGAACGCTGCGCCATCTGTCGACCACTGCCACAGTTACTTTTTTTTCTTGAAGCCTCTGGAGTGCAAACACTTGCCGCGCGTTAGCCATTTCGGAGGTCACGTTTTTTTTTCTTCTTGTTACTTGGAGAGGCGCAGCATGCAGACCAAACTTTGTCTCCGTCGTGGTAGGTGTTCTGTGGTCACGTCGACCTCGTTTAGTTGTTTCGTCTTAACGTTTGCTTATATTCTTTTACGTGCGTACCACAAGTGGCCGTTAGCCATGGATATAGTACACCACTAGCCCTTCAACAACAATGTTTTTGATGCGGTAACGACCGTCCTAGCAGTGTATACGTTACAACGCGGGCCTTGTGAGAGAAATAAGCGATGACCTCGCGTCCGACGGTATTTTTTCGTGAGCTATGACAGTGGCTGTTAACGTCGCGGCAGCTCTCATAAGCCCAAACT
Organism: Rhipicephalus microplus; assembly: GCF_013339725.1. NCBI lineage: Eukaryota > Metazoa > Arthropoda > Arachnida > Ixodida > Ixodidae > Rhipicephalus > Rhipicephalus microplus. The sequence continues at coordinate 9,704,416 of NC_051170.1, forward strand.
CCATAAGCGCGAAAATGCACGCGACAGCGACGAGCGACGCGACATAGATCGGCGTCGCGCGATCAGTCGCTAGCGCAGGCAAACATCATTCACGCGACGACTTCGGCGAGCGAATTCCACTGTTGCTGGCATGAGGCCGTCAACTCGCACCAAGAAAACCGCGTAGCGAGCGGTTTCCAATTAAAAAATAAGATATATTGTTGTGTAATGGAACTAAAAGGGTTTATTATTGCCTTGCAGCATTTTTTATATGCGCATGCGTAATAAACATTGCGTTATTTCTTGTTGCGCCCACGTGACTCGGGCAGGGTCACGTTCACCTATGTAGTCTTCGCCTTTTCCGGTTTTTCGCCATTGGCTGCTTGAGCCCAGCACTTCCGGGCGATGAGCGACGGTTTCCAAATCTGGAGAACCGAGCGATCGCGCGAAAACGAGCACGCGACACGTCGCGCGAACGCCCTGTTTCGTCGCTCATAGCGTCGCTCGTCGCTGTCGCGTGCATTTTCGCACTTATGGAGTTTGGGCTATACTTGAGTGGAGGAACTATCGCTGCAGTGCGCAAGTTTACTATAACTTTATAGAATGTTGTGCCTGCATACTTTTCTGCTTCAGATGCCTCTCGCGATTCCCTCGCGTGTCAACTTGCAATCAATCATAGTGCGTGCCACAATTTTGTTGTTAGCGCTGTGGCTGTGGTGGTTATTACTCTGGATTCGGAATACTCTTTTCACAAAGGTGAGTGAGCGTTAGTACTTACTTGCTGTGCACAGCTGTTACTAGAAGTGCATTTTGTGTTGAGTTTCTCGCGACAAAGGGGAATCATGGACGAGAAAGGCATACTGCTCGCGTGCATAATTCCTTCCTACTTCTCAGTGCTGGCATGGGCAATTCAAAACCAATGCGATTGAGAATTTGGTTTAACCTACAGAAGTCATTGGTTCACTTTTCACAAAAGTTTAGTTATGATGATGTTTAAAAAGTTTCTGGTGGTTGTAATCTAGTCTGGCGAATAAACGCTCAGTGAAACTTCGCAGCCTATGTCCCTTTGTGCTTTCACCTGCTGTGGTAGCATAGCCTTATTGGGTGTCGTGGGACTATGCTGGAGGACGCAGGTTCGACTTCCGGCCACGGCGGCCGTATTTGAATGGGGGTAAACTGCAAAGAACATCCATATGGCGGTAGTGGCAGTATAACTCTATCAATTGTATATGATCGTACTTTCACGCAGGACTGTAGAGTGGTATCAGGGTTCCTACAATGTTGACAAAGTAAGGTGATGCTTTTTTACGCGCCTCGTTGAATTCATGAGTGCTGTTGGTGCAGTGCGAAACTAAAAATGCGGGGCTTACCAAGTAGGTCTACACCGAAAAAATTCATTATTTTTTTACACTCTAATGTAATCGATAAAGCAAGACTGCTCGGGAAGCAGAGCTCCTTGTATTCGTGACAAATTGGTAGTATGAAACAACACGAGACACATGGAAGTGTGCGGAGCATCGTGCGAGTGCCTGACGATAAAAAAAGAGAGGCTTTTACTCTACACTAATAAACAAAAGAAAACGTCACTCCTGTATTGCTTACAACAATTTTAGGTAAACGCAATCGCTCGCGACTGGCCGCGGCCGGCTATAGGCTTGGCATGCGCATGCGCGCGAGCAAGACCCCCGTGATTGAGGAGAAACTTGAACGCTGAAGGAGGAACGTTGCTCCTTTGGTCCTTGCCGCGAGAGGGCGCGACGGGTAAAGCGCCCGAAAGGGAGGAAGTTGCAGCGCCGAAGGAGAAACGGAGCCCGTTTCTCTATTCTCGCTCCCCCCCCCCCTTTTTTTTTTTTTAGAGTGTAGCATGTACATACGAACAACGAAGGCAATCGCGACAAACTAACCCGAAGCAGCACTAATGTTACTCATACATGACGTAATTCTCGATGACGGCCGTTTTTCACCTGATTTTCACCGCTATCGATCTGTCGCTCGACGCCTAAACGGACATAAACGTCTCTTTCGTAGCGATGCCTTCCATTCGATTTCATGCCGGTTTCTTGGCGTGCTGCTCACGACCAACCGGTCCCATTGAAAATGTACGCGCTCCCCAAACAAGAGCACTCTTCGAAGAGCGATAAAGCGTGAAAGGGCACTACAGCATCGGTAAAGGCGAAGATACAAGATGGCTGCCCGCGCGCATTTTCAAATTCTCATGTTTTGTCATAAATTCTGCGCCGTAAAATACTCGTACATATTTTTACACCATACACTCAAGAAAGGTTTAGAGTTCTGATCAACATTTTTCAGTGGCACGTTTTTTTTTTTAGAAGATATCCTTCGAACACACCGATAGCATTCCCTGACCGCTTATTAAATGTCTGTGCTATCAAATATTGCGTCCTTTATTTAGTTTTTTTCTTCCCTCGGGTGTTTAGGGCTAGTTTTATTAACAGCAGAGCCGTTTAAGCCGGCCATAAAAACTTTAGTGTCTGGAGAAAACTAAATTTGCTATGCACCATAGTAATTGGGCAAGCTCTAATACAGGCAGTGCCCGCGTAAGGGGAAAGCCCTGCTCAGTAAAGAAGAACTCGTAAAAAACGCGATAGTGACACATAAAGAACAAAAAATATAGAAAGAAAGATAGAGATTAAAGCGAGAAAACAGAGAGCTAAACTGAAAGATAGGAAAGAGAGAAATAAACAGACGCAGAGAAAGAGAGACAATGAATCAGTGAGTGAGAGAAAGCAATTTAAAGAAAGATACCATTTAGCAAATCTTGGACTAGGGCTTGGGCTAGTTAGTATGACATTTTAATAAGATGCGCTCATCAAAATGTATGAATGACTAGCGAAAAAAGGCAGGAGAAGTGATGCGTGTTGAGAAATGGGCGATTTGTCATGTCATTGTGTGTTTGTCGTGTTATTGTGTTTGCCATGTTTTGGAGTGTATGTAATTGTGTGTAAGGATGTCTTAGTGGGTTGATCACGATTTATGTATCATTCGGCGGACGATATCGTCATTGTAAATTAGTGAATAAATGTGTGTATGTTGTTTGGTTTGTACCGACCGCGTTTACTGTGTCCTTTCACTCTAAGAATGTGACATGGCGCTCGGTCACCACAACAAGACCCCGCAACAGTAATCTAATTCCTCGATGATGATAATGTCGTTCTTCGTCCTCTACACGATTCGCAACATCCTCCATGCCTCCACAGTGTGGCCTCTTGGTGAACGACGTTACAGTTGCTGTAAACACTAAACACACAATGTTCGTCACTAATAGTTTGAGGTACAAGTCAATCCACGTGGAACGTTCCAGGTTTGCTCTTGCGCCTGGTTTTCCAACGGTGCTTCCGACGCTTGTCCCATATACGCGCCTTTGAACGCGTCACCTTCGGTTATCTTCCACTCTCGATGATCAGGTTTCGTTGGCAGAAACATGGTTTCTTCTGCGAGCTTCTGGTGTAGCTCATTTTGAGTAGTTTTGCTTGTGAATTTCTTGCCTCGACTGTGTTCACCTTGGAAGCATCATCCTTCTTGCTCCATTCCGGATTTGATTGCTTCATTCGCCGCTGTGTCTATGACTCAATATACTTATTAGGCAGTGAGGTAGCTTGTACGGTTCGCATTCTTCTCCTTCTTTATGTTTGTAGCTTACTCGTAGAGCCCTAGGAATAATACAGGCAGCAGGCTCCCCTGCCCTCGCAGTTTTTCTCTTGCTTCTTTTCGCTTGAATGCATCTTGATTTGCTTCTGTCAGACATTTCTACGCGTGGCTGCGAGGACTGTGCAACACCTGAATCTGTTGGCTTTGGCATGCACCTATTCTTAACATCACATGAATGCCCTTTTAGATCTCGAGAGGCTTCCCGCTTTTCATTATTAGAACATTGTCCCTCCACCGTATCCACTTGAGTTGTTGTAACTGTCGTGTTCCTTGCTTCATTCATAGTGTACGCTGACGGGAATTCTAAAGGAGTGGGTCAATTCTTTGAAAGTAGCGGTTCTGTGCGTGCTCGAATGCTCGTTACGATGGTGAACATTGGCGAATTTTCGGCTTCCAGCACATTCAACAATTCGTTGTGAGTCTGAGTCTTCTAGCTTCCATAGAAGGAGAATTCTGCTGAAGAAGGAGAGGCTAGATGGTGGCGCCACAGACAAACGAGTGCACGTTAGCTTGTACTGCCGTCCAAATCCTTTGCCTCATGGCCTCCAAGCGAGCTTGTTGCACCATTTAATACGTTCGCGATCTTATATTCTACTCTGGCCTTTGCTAGAATTATGTGGTGTTCATAAAGCTCTGCTTCGCCTGTCTCTTTTCCAAGCGATCGATATGAACTGCGTCTTCTACTTCCTTGTCGATTTCTTTAGGAAGCTTCTAATGCTCAATTAAAATGCGATGAATATACCGTTATTCACTTACTGACGGACGCTCCACGTGTATTAGACGTTCAATGTTGGCGATGGCTTCCGCGACGGCCTTGCGCACTTCATTCCACCTTGCGAATAGGGCCTCCAATTATCGGTCAGTGTCGGAAACGTGAGAAATCACAAGCCGGTCACGTCGCGAGGTGAAGTCGCAGTCAACCTGGTGTCCGTCACAAACGATTCGTAGCACGAAGTCTCAAGCAATGTTGAGGTGTCATGCTTCTTGATCTGGTTCTCGGGAACTGTTTGGCTTCGCACATCAGCTTCAACCAACGGCGGCGTCACGACGGTTCCCCCAGGCTTCAAATGCGGTCGAAAAATCGTAAAGTTCGCTTGGTCTCACTTCTAAAGGCCCTGTCTCCCGAGTTCCGCGCCACCAAAATGTTCAGAAAAGAACGAACCGCCATCCCTTATGGCGAAAGCTTGGCACCACTAGTGCGAAGCTGCCATGATGTTTTTCCTTTCCGAAACAAAAATAAAAATTATAAGAATAGTCGAGGCACTGAGACTCGACCATGATGCTTTTTCTGAAAGTCGTGTATGCACTGGTCTTCATTTTTTTGTATATATTCCTGTCATTCAGCCTAGAATTTTCTGTTAATGTTGTCGTCAACTCCAGCTTTTCTCTCAAGAAATGCAGTAACTTATTTGTCTCAAAACATTAAACTATTTCACTAGTAATAAATTTCACACGAAATTTTATTCACTTTTTATTGTAGTTTATATGGTTTAGTTAATTCCTTTTTTGGCTACGTTTGCAGCTGCAGATATTTTATTCCTGAACGCAGTAAGCTATTGTCAGTCAATGACCAAAAATATTTTAGTTTACCTACTCCATTGAACAAATTGTACGGGTTCTAATATGCTAACAATACTGACAAGATGGTTCTGTATCGAATATGCGCGCTGTTATTTTTGTTAGGGGTTGTTTTTATAGTTCGGTAACAAGCAATGCTATTGATTTATATATATATATCTCCACACCATCGAGTAAAGCACCAATCGGGATAGCTTGTTGATCATCGCAAAAGCTTTTATAGCGCAGTTAGAAACCCTTAAGATGTATCTATACCATGATACCTCCACTAATCTCTCTCTATCATTAAAGTTTTTTTTAGGATCACTAAGTTCATTCTTTCATACGATGTCTATAGTAATTAAAGCGTCATAATTGCCATGTACTTTACACAGTCATAGCCTAATTTCACGCAGGTCCTCTTTCTTTTCTTCACTTTTTTTTCGTTCTAATCGTCGTTGTTAACGTTTTCCGATATGTGGGGAAAATATTCTACTTTCTCATTCTTCGAAATCGCTTCCGTTTTAATAAAAATTAAAACAAGATGCGTCATATCTGGTGTCTACATTAAGCGACCTCGTTCTGTAGGTCTAACTTCATTTACAGCGATAGATAATTATGCTCGATACACTGAAACACAATTTGAGCTCACAAGATCTCAAGTTTTGGTGAGTTCGTCCAATTTCATAGCACTCATTTTATGTTTCCTTCTTATGTCACTGCCTTTTGCTGTATGCAACAATTACGGAATCAAAATGAAATAAAGAACATATTTTGCATACTGGAGACTGCACCGTGCTCGCTGCCTTACTCGAACAAATAAGGAGGTGAGAGAAAAGATTATATTTTATTTGTAGTTTTTGAAGGATACGTGCTTTAATTTTATTTTTTCATATCTTAAACGAAAATATTTAAGAACCTTACATATTAACCTAGCATTTCGACACTGAGACTTTTTTTGGCTATATTCTTCAGTTCCAGGAACTTCTGCTGCGTGATTTGCATAAAATTGATTCGATTATCATGCGGACTTCGAACAGTTCGCCGTGCACAAAGCACCAGCATTTTCCTATTTAATATACTATAGTAGTGAATCGCCAATCCCGAATTTCTTTCTACAAGCTTTCGATATTACTGCTACGAAATGAAATGCAAAATTAGTGGTAGCAATTGGACGTAAACGTCCGCAAATATTACATATGTAACCTTATGATCTTTTAATTTACCGACCTAGGGTTTTAATTACTTCAAGGAAAGCTAAGGTTTTAATTTACTTCCGAAGAAAAATGAGCAAGGCTTGTTTTCTAATACTTTCAGCAATTTGGAAGGAGAACGTAACAGCATTTGATGAAGGAATATTGAAGAGCATTCTAATGAAGTTGCATAATGTAAGTAGTATTTCATTAAATATCCAAGGAACAAAACAGTCATGTTTTTCAGGGCTTTAGAAAAAGGCATTTCCATAAAATTTCGAGATGCAGCCAGCTCTTCGAAAATTGCAAAAACTTGCGTGAATTACACTTTGACTGCTTTTCATGAGCATAGTACATCATATACTATATCTGCCTGGACAAAATTAAGCAGGCTAGCGTTTAGCTTATAGAATCATCTGTGGGGCAGCCATTTTAGTATCAGTCGATGTGTGGCATTGTTTCTAGACCATAACGTTGCTGACAGTCAGATCATGTTAATCGTACATGGTGACTTGATGAAGCGATTCCAATGTGGCATGCGTCATTATCAAGCGAAAGTTTCTAGACTTGCGACGAGTGGTTCAATACGGTGTGCGGCATGGCAACCCTCGCTGTGCATGCGCGTCTCCTCCCCCTCTGTACTCTCCCAATTGCCTCCCTCTCTCGCATGCGCAATGCCGACACAGGCAGCCGAGTCTCTTTTTTTGGAAAAAGTGACTGCTCGTACTATACACACCCATTCACTGGCTACCCCAAATATATAGGGTCTTGACCTCTAAGATAGTGCCGGTGGGAAATTTCTCCTGTGCGTTGTTGAAGAATGAAAATTCGCAGCGTGCGCGTTAACTAAAGGCGGACTGCAGGTCTCTGCGTCCAGTTGCAGTCTTATGTCTCTCGTTGACCATTAACAGCGATTAGCCTGTAGGAAACACCACTCCATCACTGCGTGCTATGCGCCTCTCCAGTTTTCTCTCCTGTGCAACACCGCAATTCGTGCCGGCGTCAACGCCGCCGCCAGTGTAAGCGTTAGCGCCCACTGCCTCGCATCTAAAATGGTTCGCTTTAGCAGGAGATGGTATAAATTTTATATGGTATGTCATGTAAACAGATCTTCAAGGTGGCGCAGTCACAAAGCCTCGCAAGGTCTGTAACATTAGCAAAATAAAAAGCAAACCAATATTATGTTTACTACTCTTCCCCGAAGGTCTTGTCTATTCAATTTCCCTCCCTGCTCTTCCGGTCATTTCTTTCTTCCTCCTAGTCAATGTCTAACATAAGTAAAAGTAAAACGAAAATGCACGATGTTCTGAACCCGAAAAACGTTTCCATCATAATCATCATCATCATAACGTACCAAATAAATCAACCAAAAATTTAAGGCGTTTATGTATCAAAACAACAATATTATTATGAAGCAAGCCGTAGTGGCTGAGCACGGGTTAATCTTGACCACCAACGTGACCATCTACAGACAAAACTGTAGCAGGAGCGAGTTGGTGGGACATAATTAAGAACGTATTCGTATTCACAACTAGCACGTTAGGAAAAAGAGAGGGTAAGTAGGGGCAAAGAGTATTCAGGTGACTCATTGTTCTTTTTTTTTACAACCTGAACTGTCGACTTTTGCGGACCGAGGGGGAAGAAAGAAGAAACAAGGATAGAGGAGTCAGCCAGTTGATAAGACGGCTGGCTACCCTGTGCTGGGAAGGGGTTAGGAGGGTACCTTCGTAGTGCTATGCGCTGTAATGGTGACCAAGTAAAGCATCCAGATGACAGAGAAACATTGCCGGTTAGGACGAAGTACACAATTACAACGTCGCAAAGGGCAACCCAAGGTGAGAACCGATAAAGGATCAATTTCTGCAATTAAATTTACAGGAAAAAGTATCAGACAAGTTTTACACTGTAATTAAGCAATTCGGAGAGTCAGAAAGAGACATGAAGGAAGTCGCTGTGGTAGTTTCCAAATTTGGCTAGATCTTCCCATGATCTTTACGCACAAAGCACCGTGCGCTGGTAACATCAGCGTTTTGTTACCATCCAAATGCAGCCACTCGATGACGCAACTCGAACACTAGCAACATTTCGGAAAGAAATCGACATCACTGCTTAGCCACGCAGCATCTAAAGAAAAATAAAGGAACACGCCTGAATAGAAACAAAAATAACTACGCGACACAACAGGAGTTTTTTCTGTAATGCAAGCATGAATTTCCGGCCTCTTACTTGCGCTGAAAAGGCGAGCTTCAACCATTAGATGTTGCTAAGCAGCTGTATTTTTTAGTAGCGGTTCCTGCTTGGCAATGCTGCGAAACGTTTGTCTGAGGTTCAGAAAAAGTCACCTACAAATAGTGAGGAGGTCGACTAAGGCTTTGAAAATTGCCTGACGATGCGGACCACAGACCACGACCACTATAAAAGATGACCGCGAAAGCGAGCCCAAATAAGAATGCGTTTTTCTCGGCGTATCAGTTTTTCCTTTTATTTTTTGCTTTTTACGCACGGTGCAACGTCTCCTCGAGAAACTGCAAAGCGATAAAGGAGAACCAAGCACCACTTCTGGCTCGCAGGGAACGCGCCTCACCCTTTAACTGCGTTTTGAAACGCCGCAAAACCTTTGTTTCCTTTTTTTTTAACTCTGTACATCGGATGCTTACGAGTAACGAAGGGAGGACGGAAAAGTAAAGGCTGGAAAATTAAGCGGTTGTTAGAAACCTATTTGCTATCCTATATTGTGGTGTACATAAAGACATACTTAAATGAAACAATTAACCATCCTATGCGAATAAACTTACACTCTTGAAACTATGCTGGCGTTAATTTTATTAGTACGTGTGTTTGCATTTAATGAAAGGAAAACCCTAATGTTTTATCTACAGATTTTGCGTGAAAATCACCATACGTGACATTATAAAATTAGATGCGCGCTTTTTTGCATTTGATGACATCGGCAAGATGAACTGCTTTCGCGAGCAACTACCTTTGATAGTCAACCTGAAAAGTCATCAAGAATTGATGAAATGAAGGCATTGTCTTTTTGTTAGGAATGAAAGGCATGCGCAAGCTCCTGTAGATATGCAGTGAAGACGTGTATTGCAGTGAAGCCGTGTAGTCGCAAAGACAGCCGCTATGTGAAGTTGTGTCCGGTCTTTCCCTCTCCATCACTCTGTCTTTACTCTTACAACTATCCCATTTGTGTGTGTGTGTGTGTGTGTGTGTGTGTGTGCGTGCGTGTGCAAGTGCGTGTGCGTGTGCGTGTGCGTGTGTGTGTGTGTGTGTGTGTGTGTGTGTGTGTGTGTGTGTGTGTGTGTGTGTGTGTGTGTGTGTGTGAGCGAGCGAGCGAGCGGTAGCATACCGGTTATGCCCTAAAGTCGTAAGCATCCCCACCGGTTACCTCACCTGTTTTCCTGCCTGATCCTCGGTATGTTGAGAGTCTGATGCTCACAGGAGACAATGTACTTCATTTTTGCCAATTAGGAACTATGTCAACCCTGATATATCTCGTCCAAATCTGTGACGTCATGGCTAGTTGTGAAGCGGTAACTTCTGGGTGGCGCCTTTAAGCCACATTATCTCTTTGTGCGTTTTCATGCTTACCTAGCACGTACTCGCAGCCAGCGAGGTGATATTGGTATGGCGAAGTGGCAATTCACTAACATCAGCAAAACCGTTTTTCAGCTTTACCGTTGTTAAGACTGTATAAATTTTACGTACTTTATTGGATGTAATCTCCACATTTTGCATAAGAGTATTTATTTACTGCGAATAAACACAGATGTAAACTTGATATATTAGTGTCCTTGTGTATTTAATGATTTTCATGAAATCCATGACCTCAAAACTTTGCTCCCGAAAATACAAACTTCAGTGAATTTCTTGTAATGGTTGTTGAAAAGAAATAGTTTTGTTTTCGTCGTTCCCATTCTTTCCCATGAAACTAGGCGAGCTAATGCCACCTTTTATGAGTTTGCTATTGCGTTCGCTCTAAGTGCCTACTCTGTGATATTCGGCCGCACAAATGTTAGTCGACCCAAAATGTAGATTAGTATAAATAATGAACAAAAAAATGCAACATATTTAAAATCGAGGCATGAAACAATGGCAACAGGAAGCGAGTCCTTCCGCAAATCGTTTCCGCAACGTACGTGCGCTGCCATCTGCTGGATGGCCGAGAATAAATATATGAATAAGCAAGTAAGTCGTGGAGTAAATGCTCGACTGGTGAGGGAGAAGGCGACAGCAAAAAATTAGACGACGGCGAAGTGGGGCATCGACTTCGGACATTTGAAATGACGAAAGTAAGGGAAGAGAAAAGGCAAAAAGGAGTGTCCCTCAGGGATTAGACTCGCGCCGAATGTAATAGGGCGTTCGATCGCAGCAACGCACACAAATGTTATCGTCAGTCTGGAATCACTGCGGTGGAAAAGCCAAAAGAAATATTTAAAAAGCAACCCAAACGTTGATCTTCGTTCCAGCGTGAAGCCACTGCGCTGCAGGTAGTATAACAGCAGCACGGTAAAAGTGGACAATCCCACTCCTGCTCTTGCGCGTTAATTATTCACGCCTCTCTCTCTCTCTCCTCTCTCTCTCTCTCTCCAGGACGAAATGAGACACGGGGGAGAAAAGCCCATCATGGCATGCTGGTGCTAAACGTGATGTGAGGCACGTTGAGTGCGCACTCGTGCTCTATACATGCGCCCCGCCGTGGTGGTCTAGTGGCTAAGGTACTCGGCTGCTAACCCGAAGGTCGCGGGATCAAATCCCGGCTGCAGCGGCTGCATTTCCGATGGAAGCGGAAATGTTTGAGGCCCGCGGGCTCAGATTTGGGTGCACGTTAAAGAACCCCAGGTGGTCGAAATTTCCGGAGCTCTCCACTACGGCGTCTCTCATAATCATATGGTGATTTTGGGACGTGAAACCCCACATATCAATCAATCAATCAATCAATCAATCAATTATTCGTGCTCTATACATGAGTTTCCACCCAAATCCTCGCAGTTCTACCACTGTTAAATCCCGTAGCGAGAGGGAAAAAGTAGGCTATGGGGGTCTCTGACTCCTGTGACTTAGGTGACTGAAACTGAACACCTATACAGCAAAAAAACGAAAACATCTGTTTAAAAAACGGCTTTGTGTATACATCAGTCAAGTAAAAGACGGTACAATACATGATCAGCTGCAGAGTCTGTTCATGCGTGCCTGCGTCCGTCCATCTGTCCGTCCTTTATACAAGTCCGCGACTTCGACGTAGATGTTATTTACGTTAGAACTACTTCTTCGCTAAACTACCTTACACCCAATCGTCATCATTCACTTCGTGTTAGATGCGCGATTTTTTTTTTCTATCAATCTGGTGAAGGCCATCTTGGGCACCTTGGCTCACTACATGCCTGTTTGTGTAATGACGTCATATGGCAAGCAACACTAAAACTGCAATATAATGACAACTATCGTACATGGTAATCTACGCAGAGCCAGACATTTGGGTTGGCCAAAAGAACTCCAGCAAGTCATCGTAAACAGTGCGTTCGTTGTTAACACCAAACACAGGTGATATTCACAGACGCATATAACACATCGCAAGCTGCTAGCCTTACTAGCGCACGCAGTGATGCCCTCATGGAGTCGGAGAAACTTGAAATTTGAAATCCACAAATTAGCCGTTTCGCTCCCTACCTACACCCTCAGTTCCTTCACATTCCGCCTTACCAATGGAAGTGGCTCTTTGAGGAACTTTTGACCGTGCTGTTCTAATGAACATTGAAGAGAGCCCCTATGGAATGGAATGGAAAAACTTTATTCAGTCCTGCAGGACGCGCTTAGCGCGTAGCGGGCGTCTCCCACGTAGGGACTGACAGGGAGTCCCTGGCGGCCGCTTCGTGGGCCTGCTGGATGGCCCAATGCTGGTCGGCGAGAAGTGAGCTCCTGAGGGACCTCTCCCACTTGCTTGAGGTAGAGTCGGGAGGAGTTGTTCTACACTCCCAGAGCATGTGTTCGAGTGTCGCTGTGTGTCCACATGATGGGCATGTGTTGCTGGGTATGCATCGGGATAATAAACATGAAGCGTGGCAAGGTTTGGGTACGTGTGTGTCTGTAATAGACATAGGGTTAATGCCTGCGGTCGGTTAAGTTTCGAATGTGGGGGTGGAAAAATGCGACGTTCCAAGTAAAAGTGCTTTGTAATTTCATTGTACGTAATTGGTGCATCCCGATTGGTATCCAACCCAGCAAGATGAGGTTGCCCTGTGGCAGTGCGGTCGGTAAGTGCGCGCGCTGCATCATGGGCGATCTCGTTGAGGTTGGATAGGGCACCCGGCACCTGGCCGAGATGGGCGGGGAACCAGATGACAGTGTGATGCCTCAGGGCACTCGGGTCCGCATTGCGCAGGATACGTAACGCCTGGTCGGAGATGACTCCGTGTTCGAAGGCTTTGATGGCCGGCCTGGAGTCGCTGTAGATGAATTCCCGTTTGCTGTCGAGCATAGCTATAGCTATAGCTACTTGCTCCGCTACTTCGGGTTTTCGGGTGAGGATTGTGGCTGAGTTAAGAGTCTGCTGCGCGGATGATACCGTGACCGCCGCGAAGGCTTGGTTGTTGCGATAGGCAGCGGCGTCCACGAACGAGACGTTGTCCGCTTCCATGTCTATGCGTTTGAGAATGGCGGTCGCCCGTGCAAGGCGCCTGCCTCTGTTGTATTCGGGTGTACATTTCGTGGTATGGGAGCGATCGTGATAAGGTCGCGGATTTCACGGGGAATTAGAGTCAACTCTGGGGGGTACCTAACCCTCGAGGAGAAGAAGCCGAGCTCGCGCAGAATATGGCGGTCCGCCTTCGTGGTAGTGAGTCGGGTCAATTGCACGCGTTCCTGAGCTTCGGCGATCTCTTCTAGCGTGTTATGTACGCCAAGCTCGAGGATTTTGTACGTTGGAGTGGTAATAGGGAGGCCAAGGGCTCGTTTAACCACCTTGCGAATAAGCGCATTGAGTTGATCGCGCTCAGAACGCAGCCACTTGTGTATAGCGGCAACGTAGGTAAAATGGCACAAAACAAACGCGTGTACGAGACCAGCAGGTTGCCTTCTTTGAGGCCATGGTTGTTGGCTCTACTTACGAGTGTATGGCATTCTCAGTCTTAGTCCTGAGCTTGTGTACTGTTTGGGGTTGTTCCGCGCGACTCGATGATCATGCCGAGGACCTTGATGGTGTCTACCCTGGGTATAGTACGACCATCTCTGGTGTGGAGTGATATTGCGTTCCGCCGGAGGTTTCCACCCTTTGGGCTTGGCACCCCGGCGTTTGGGCAAATATATCAACAGCTCCGACTTCGCAGGTGAGCACCTGAGACCGGTGTGGTCAAGGTAAGACTCGGTGGTGTCGATAGCCTCTTGCAGGGCGGACTCAATGAAGCCATCCGACCCGTGGAGCACCATATGGTTACATCATCCGCATAGATAGTGTGATTTAGCCCTCTATTTTTGAAAGTGTTCGGAAGCCCGATCATCACGAGGTTGAAGAGCGTGGGTGAGAGGACGAATCTTTGAGGAGTGCGCCGCTGTCCGAGCTCCACTTCTTCCGACACTAGGTCTCCTACGCGGAGGATGGCTCTGCGTCGAGTGAGAAAAGAGTGGATAAAGTAGTAAAATCGATGACCTAGGCCAAGGGCTGCGATCGCTTTCAAGATTGACGAGTGCGTTATTGTATCGAAGGCCTTTTCTAAATCGAGACCGAGTATTGCACGAGTGTCCCGAGTGTTTCCGCCATCTAGACTTTAATGCTTTAGGAGTAACATGGCGTCTTGAGTGGATAACCCTAGTCGGAAGCCAATCATGTGGTGCGGGATGCAGTCGTTATCTTCGAGGTATCGACCAACCCTGTTGAGGACGACGTGCTCAGCCACTTTGCCCACGCACGACGTGAGAGATATGGGGTGTAGGTTATCTAGGCTCGGCGCCTTTCCCGGTTTGGGTATGAGAACCGTGTGAGCTAGTTTCCAAGCATCGGGTATCTCACCCTTTTTCCATATCTCGTTGATAGTGTCAGTGAGGTAAGTGACGGAAGAATCGTCCAGGTTGCGTAGGAGCTTGTTGGTGATGCCATCGGGGCCAGGAGCTGAGCGGCCATTGAGCTCATGGAGAGCTCGGCGCACATCTTCAATAGAGAAGTCGGCGTCTAAGTTAGTGTTGTCGCTGCCAGAGTAATCAGGGTGAGGGGTCACGGCCCGTGGGGAGGAAGTTTTTCCACGAGGTTCTTGACAACATCTTCCTGTGACACTGTTCGTTTAGCCTGATGAAGTATCTTCACGATCGAATGACGCTGATTTGTGGGGGTGTTGGTTTCATTGAGGAGGTGTTTGAGTAAGTTCCACGTTTTGCCATTTCGAATCTGACCATCAATCGAATTACTAATTTCGTCCCACTGCTGTTTTGAAAGGATGCGGCAGTGATCCATCATGGTCTTGTTCAGCTGAGATATGCGTTTGCGTAACCTCCGATTAAGGCGCTGGCCCTTCCACCGGGCCAAAAGAGACTGGCCTCTAGTAGGTGGGCGAGACGACTGTCCATCCTTTCGGTTGGAAGGTCTGTGCTGATAGTTTTCGTTGCCTTGTTTACATCAGCTTTGAGCTGGGCCGTCCACGTCTCGAGGCTCGGTGGGGTATCGGGAGGAGGTCGTTCTGCGCGGGTCTTACGAAGGAGGTCCCAGTCGGCCCACGTGTACGACTTGGTCTTCCTGCTTACTGTGGGGAGGTGTACAGCCAATATGAAGTGGTCGCTACCGAGATCTACCGCGAGGTTGGACCAGCGGGCGTCGGAGATATTCTTGACGAAGCATAGATCCGGCGTAGTATCTCTTTGCGTGGACGTACCAGTGCGAGTGGGGAAGGCCTTGTCCGTAATGAGAATAAGGCCCATGTCATTCTCACTTTTCTAAAGCTCGTTACCTTTGGGTGTGTCGTACGTGTAGCCCCAGGCACTATGCGCAGCGTTAAAATCGCCTGCAATCACTAGCGGGTTAGGCCCCGCGAGACGGACAGCTTTCTGGAACAAGCGTGTGAATCTTTGTCTATGGTGGCTCAAACTACTGTATACATTGAGCATGTATACGCTTTGTTGTGATATGTTGCCAGGGAGAATTTCGACCATAACGTGCTCAATTTCGGGCACATTCAGACTGTGTGCTGTGCAGGTAATCTTGTTAGCGACCAGGGTGGCGATACCACGTCTTCCCGCGGGGCCGGGCAACCACTGGTATCCGGAAAACGTGGCGGTTGGTACTACAGTCTCTTGTAATAGCATGATGTGAGGTATGGCTTCGTGGCTACGGAGGTATTGCTGCAGGAAAGCTTTCTTGTGGGTGAAGCTCCTGCAGTTCCATTGCCAGATTCGCAACTCATCAATTGGTCTGGCCATCTTGAAGCATTTAGGAGTTGGCCTGAGCACCCGGCGGGTGCATAAGGGCCGCGTGATACGGTGGACTGGGCACGGCTGTACGTTGCGACAACGGCTTATCCGCGGCAACGGCAGGGGCGACGACGTGATCAAGATATTGCTCCACTTGGCCCAAACGATTACCGTGTACCGCGAGAGTAGACTGCACGAGAGCCATGCTTTCGCCAAGAAATCGAAGGCTTTCCTTAATCGCCGATAGCGTGCTCTTAATGTCGTCTAACTCTGCCTTTAAAGCTGGCTGGTCGTGGGCGACCGCGCGTTTCTTGGGTGCACTCTCGCCGTCGTCGTTACCGGCGCCTACGGGCTGCGGCTGAAACGGAGTGACTGCATTGTCGTCGTTGTCGGTTGTGGGCATAGCAGCGCGTGCGTTTCTGTCAGTTTTTAGTTCGGCAATTGCGACTGTGAGTTTGCGTATTGTTTCTTTCATCATCGCATTTTCGTGCTTTAAGATCGCTATCTCAGATCGTTCACTTGGTATTTTTAATTTATCCTTCTTTCAGCTTGCATTGTATTTTTTTGCTTCTTTTTTTACTGCTGTTTGCTATTTCAATATATTTTTTTCTATATTCATTACTGTAGGAGGTCCCGATTCAGTCTTTGACTATGGGACCTCCTTCTGTATACTAATAATTTGTAATGCTCCTGATGTCATAATAAAATCATTTCTGACTCTGACTCTGACTCTGACTCAGAGGTGTTGTGTGTATCATGCTCTGGAAGTGAACCCGACCCTACCTGTGATGTAGTGTTTCCTTTTTTCCGGACGGCGTCCGCCCAAGTGAGAGGTCCCCGCTTATTCTTGCTGGCGTTGCCTGGCGATGGTGGTGCCGATGGGCTAGGCGATCGTTGACGCGAGACCCCAGTGAGACTGGGGTGAGGCCTGGAACCGGCATGAGGCCCGGAACCAGAGTGGGAGCCGGAGCGTGACCCCGGCCGGGAACCTGAACGGGAACCGTGACGTGAACCAGAACGAGACCTGGAGTAGCCTCGCGATATAGATCTGGTTGGGGTCCCACTTCGCGAGCTGCGGGAGTGGGTCCGAGGGTGGCTCCGGGACCTCGAAACACGCATGGTGCGGTTCCTGGACGACTCTGGGATCGGGACCGGGATCGGCTGCCATCGGATCGACCATCTGTAGAAAACTTCGAGGCCTGGTCGTCGTCAGCGGTTGCGTTGAACTCGTTCATTGCATCGTAACTGTTGTGTCGCGTCGAGTGTGCTCGCTCCCGTCGTCATCGGCGCACCACGTATGGAATGCGGTAGCGTTCTTTACATTCCCTGTCGGCAGTGAGGTAGGCTCCTCCGCAAAGCTTGCATGTTGGTGTGCAGCGGTGTTCTTTTTCGGGGTTCGGCACGCTGCAGCCTCTGCAGATAACGTCTCCAGGGTTCGGGCACACGTCCGCTCGATGGCCGAGCCGACCACAGGTGTAGCAAATATCTATCTGTCTACGGTATAGTGTACATTGAAGTAGCACCGATCCGTATCGCACAAAATTGGGCACGCGATGTCCATCGAAGGCCACGATCACTGCAGTGGTACTTCCGATGCGCTTGGCAGCCAAAGCTAGTGGATTGCGGTCGTTGACAATCTTCGCATCAATGTCCGCCGAACCGTCTTGCACGGGAATCCCTCGAATGACACCTTTGCATGTAGAATGTGGTGCCGCTTCGTAGGCACTAACTTCATAGGTCTTGTCAGCGATGCGGATTTCTTTAACGTGCACATAGCGATTAGCATTTTCTCTCTTCGGCGTGCTTGCTACTAAGATATTCTGTTTAATGTTGGGGCAGAGCGTGTCTGCTTGCTGTTCCGATGAGCTGATACCTGCCGAAGTCGAAATTGCTTCAGCGATTGTCGTTGGGCCAACCCTAGTGATGTTAAGACCCCTCTGGCCTAATGATAATGCGGATGTCGTTCTTTGGTAGGTGAGGCATTCGGCTTGCTCGAATCATCTTGTTCTTCACATTTTCTCTGTTGCGGGGCTTGTGCTCGTTGCGTTTCAAAGCGCTATATGACGGCACACGTTTGGAGCCTTCATTTTTTGCTCGGCGACACGAGGCGGTCTGCCAGCCTTGGTCTGGCGTGATTTCCTCAGGGTCAATGTCTTCCCCTGTCACTTGGTACTCCATCGCTCAGCGAGACAGTGCGGCTACGGGGCGCGCGAGCAAGCACGCGCCACGTTAGAGCAAAGAAGACACTCATCGGGGCTAGCTGTCGGTGGGCGAGCGACGATGGCGGAGGCGAAATAAAATGCAAGAAGCAAGCATTCACTGCGCCCAAATTGTGTCGGCAGAGTCCCTGTGTCTTCTGGAAGTCGTTGCACTAATATGACGTTGAAATCACAAAGTGGCGTCACAAAAACGTTGAAAAAAGCAGGAGCCGTAGTGGAAGCGTTCGCACACTTCGGCTTCTTCTTCCAAGAGAGCCCCCACATGGTCTATTTTTTCATTCTTCTTTTTTGCCGCTTGTTTGTCACATCCCCAAAATGCGTATATATGCTCGCAACTCGCCAAGCGTCACGTGCTCGCGTTTTGAGACCACAAGGCCCGTGTGACAACAACCGTGACACTAAGTACAACATTCTACGAAGTAAATATTGAATCACCTTTCAAAGCTTGCGACCCGACAATGTGTGTACTAAAACTCATGCATTTTTTTTCGAGCATCTATAAGACGGAACCCACAAACAAGACATTGGTTTGACACACAGCGTTCGTGGTGAACGGTTCTGAGCATGCGCACGGTTGTTTGTTGCCAACCCTGTGAAGGAGCCAAGAAGCACAGAGCGGCAACTGAATTCCGCGAATGCGTTACAATGCGAATAACACGCGTGTCGAGAATCGAGACTGAATTGAGAATGCGGCGGGGCACGCGCGTTTGATCGTGCCTCGCATGACATCGTAACGCATAGAGGAAAACGTGCGATAGCTTAGACGCGCGTCAAGATCTTGAATGTAAACATTCGACAGAAGTCTGTCTGGTTGGGTATGAAACTGGGAGATGATTTAGATTTACCAAGGATTTACCAAGGATTTACCAAGAATTTACTAAGGATGATTTAAATTTACCAAGGAAGAGAGCGCACCCTCTCACTACCCAAGAAGAGGGCGCGGCACCGAGTCTAGAAGCGACGCGCTGACGCGTGCGCTAACCCGTACGTGTGGTCGGGCCTCAACAGGAGGCCCGTATACAGACAGCAGATCTCGGTCTCTAGCGCACTGATATCACTACTTTCAGTGCATTCACTACAAGCGTGACGTCACCTACGAAAATGCTCGTTCGCCGTGTCACTTCATTTGAGTCTCACGCGCGTAAGGAAGCAGCATATATCGTATGCGCTGAGAGCGGAAGTAGTGCAGTGAAAAGTTGACAAGTTATATGTGCGCTTCTGTTCACATGCACTGTGTAGACTAGTTCACTGTGAAATGAAACGCACCGTTCGCTTTCTGTCATCTACGTTCAATCCAATACGGGCCATAAACCCCGAATATATTTATTTTACGTGTAAAAGAAAAAAACAGTTGATGTCGAGCACGGGGCTGTTTTTTACCTTGAGTATAAAACGACGCCCCCCCCCCCCCTTTTTTTTTTGCTAACCTCTTCTGGTTTTGCTGTCCATATCTGTCATTGTTGATGCTAGTGTCTAACCGAACAGGTCACACTTAAAGAATTCAAGAAACATTCTGGCAAATATCAAACTAACTTCCATCGTGCCACCTCTAGTGGTCCCGTGATTTCCGGGTACGTAATTCTGGCCCTGCATTCATTTCTGGTTTCTCCCTACAGTGTACACGATTCACTCCTTGTTCTATCTCAGCTAAGAGAAACCTCCGAGACAAATGTAGGCATTCAGAAACGATTGTCGACATCATGGGCATAAAAAAGTACCCATGAAGACATTGGCGTTGCATCAGCCAGGGCGTTTCGCAAAAAGAAAAAAAAATAAAGATTGCAGTAGCTTCGCTCCCTATATGCAGATTCTAACAAGGTGTGTTGGACCTCGTGCCATTTTTCTTCTAGTGTTGCTTAGGTGGTGGTGGTAAAAAAACATTTATTTCAAAAAAAGTCTACTAGAGAGTGCCGACGTGTTGCTTAGGCGTTCAGTTCTAATTCTGGTGGCTCCAAATTCCACGAGAGTGCACAACTACGATGAAGCTAGACAGGAAGGCGTACCAACTAGCCCAACTAGCCCAACATGTGTACCAACTAGCCATATGTACATATGGTGCATATGTACATATGTACCAACTAGCCCAACATAACGTACTATTAGGCGTGCGTAGGCTCACGCATAGGCGGCACAGCAACCTTCCGGGCGAGGACGTGTGATCAAGAGCAAAGGAACGAAAACAAGCGAACGTTCATCTCGCCACCACTGGTACTCTATACTGGCAGCTGTAATCGCACAATGTTATGCGCCTAGCGAGCCTCTCCCGGTAGTGGTGAGTCTCTCTCGGTAGTGGCGACGGCGGCAGCGCTGCAAAACGTGCTAGTTCGCACTATACGTTTATTTTTTTTTTTACCCACAACGACTCTCCTCCGATATTTTTTATTGCGACAGCAACTATATGGACACTCTCGATAGATTTTTTGCCGTTGCCGTTATGAACCGTATGAACTCTAAATCTATAAGATCCACCCTTCTATCGCATGTTCTACGGCGAGTAAAAGCGCGCAAGCTGAGAAGATGAACGCAGCTAAAGCAGAGATGAAACGATCGGCCCATCTTCATCACTCGGATGGAGGTCTTCCTTTGGGAAGGCCTGGCGTCGAAATAGAGAAGGAATACCTCGCCAGTCTTGAAGTAAACGACGCGAGGGAGAAAGGGCTGGGGGTCACTCGAGCATGAACTCTGAACTTTGATTCTAAGCACGCTGTCACGATCACCGGTGTGAGCGCTATCTCATAGCCGTCAGCAGAAGACTCGTATACCCTTCTACGTGCTGCGCCGTCAACGTGAACAGAATGTGTGGAAAGAGCATCTTTACCTGGCATGGTCGTGCATCAGATTTTTGTAGAATATCACGAGATTGCATCTAAGAGTTAGCTGCCAGCCTCACTTTGTATAACATGAAAATATGTTGTGATCATATTTATTGCTTTGCCCTTGTGGACAAACTGGGACTTCATTGGTCTGTCTTTCACGTTGCATGAAAAAAAAAAATAATCAGGAAGTCCGTTCTATAGGGCTCCTTCAGCTGCCCATGGGTTGCTTGGGATGTGTGCAATAATGTATACAGAAAATGAAGCATATTGTGGAAAGTTAGTAATAAGGCAGGAGAAAAAAAAAAGAATTAGGAGAGCAAGGCACGAATTAGAGGCGCCACAAAGCAAAAACAGCAATGCCTCCACCGGTACTGGAACCTTTCCATTGCCTTGTCTCTCGTTACAATCAATTTTTGACTTGCTAGAATTCATTAATTAATTAATTCATTCATTCATTCATTGAGGTGTCTGGCGGCAACGCAAGTATTATGATAGGCGCAATATAAATAGCATATTCAAACTTTTTTGTCCGATGAGATTATAATTACGATCGTTTCATTTTACTCTGTCGCTATATTTATTGAATTAGTTTATGCCAGTATACCACGTATGCCAGAACCTCGCAACATAGCCACTCTTCCTCCTTTCCAATTGTTACGAATATTTTCAAAGCATTTGTACACGTTCCTTAAAGCTCGGAACTATGGTGAAAGCAATGCAGCGTGACTGGCCGATGGGCTTGCGCAAACCTCAATAGTTGATCGTTTCTGACATTCTAAAGCAAGTGATGAAGTAAAAATAAATAGTTGGGCAGGTCAGCTATTGTTGCGCTGCAGATGGAGACAAAAAAATGATAAAAATAGCTTTAATAACTGATGAAATAAGCATGAAGTTCGTAAATGTATGTTGCAGCCTCGGCTTCACTATATACCAGAATAATAACGGTTTTACTAGAAGGGATCTTTTCAACACGCAAAGCATTCAAGCCTAAACGCTATTTTATTGAGGTCGTTAAATGTTAGAAAAGATTTAATAAGGCGTGCAAATAAATAAGACCTGCAATTTATTGTTACATATAGCACAGAATCAGTAGATTATTAAAGGAACCAACAATGCGCCAGAATGTGCGATGTTGGTAGAAATGATAAGGCCGTCAATTATGGTCCCCAATTCCAGCATCCTTTTCGCGTTGGAGAAGCATTTATACTTTAAATTGTCTATAAGAGTAACAAAAATTGGTAACAAAAAGTTAAAATATGTTCAAATACATACATACATACATACATACATACATACATACATACATACATACATACATACATACATACATACATACATACATACATACATACGTACATGCATACGTACACACACACACACACACACACACATACATACATACATACATACATACACATACATACATACATACATACATACATACATACATACATACATACATACATACATACATACATACATACATACATACATACATACATACATACATACATACATACATACATACATACATACATACATACTGTGAAGAAAACGCATCGTTGGAGAGCAACATCGCCACCGCTTGGGTACTGGGTGCTGGGCTTCTCTCGCTCGGCTCGTGCTGATCATCGCCGGCATCTGCTTGACCGTTGCTCTTTCCCGATCGTGTTTCATCATAGGACCACCATCGCAACAATCGCCAATAAACCCTTTTTCGATACATACACACATACATACTTCAGCAGTTTCAGATGCTGCGTTCAAATATGAAGCATCCAGAGATAGTATGGTTTTGAATACATTGTACTGGTATTGGAAAAAAAAAAACTTGAGGCCAGTGTATTCTCGTGAGTACACGGTTGACCGAATCACTGGCATAAGTACCAGTTCACGCCACTATAGCTTCACAGGTGCTTTGTCCGGCCAGTGCTAGTGATCACCTAATGATTTTTTGGCTGAACTCGACTCTAAGACACGATCGAAGAGCTTTGTAAGTACGATTCTTTCAGTGGCTTCAGTATACACCGAGCTTCAATATTCCAGAGAAGCGAAATAAGCTAAGTACAGTGTCCTGTACGGTGGAATAAAAGAACAAGACAAAGTTTTCTCCCAGCATTAACACGTATAAGCACTCTATGTTTCGAAGAACCACGCTGGACTTCTTGGTCTAAGACACTGTAAAAGGTTAGGGGAAGGCGGCTAGTTAGGATGTAACGCACCTAACATGGTACCAAGGAGGGCACTCACTAAGCTGGCAAAATGAGTCCACACAATTGCGGAGGTGAGACTCCAGAACGCACACTAGCTTGGCAACAAGTATGCCGGCCTTTTGCGTCCTCTTAGTGCTCTGTAACCCCACAATTCGTCTTGTCTTTCTTTCTCCACGCAGGTAAAAACGGCTTTGAAAGCTGGGTCAAACGCAATACCGTACTCAGAAAGAGACACGACGACACACTGAACGCGGTGCAGTGAAAGCGAGAACATTATTGTTCCCGCCATCGTCGCAGCGTGAAGTCACTTCTAGGAGAATGTGAAGGACTCCTTTGAAATAAAACATTCCGCAAGGAGGGCAACCGCCAAACTGGCAAAGAGAATTCCTGCGGTGGACTTTGCCACGATTGGGCTGCCTGGCAGGGATGGCACGAAAACATGAGATCGCAGCAAAAAGCGTGCATTCCTTCGCATGAAGCGCATTTACATTCCGAGAGCAAAACAGTGAGAGGTGGCGGCTCCGAAGAATGCTGTGGCGTGGCTGAAGAGAATCTTTGGCATCCGGACAGCGGGCATCGCGACCGTTTCGTTTTCCTCCTGCGCTGTGAGAATTGGGAAAGTAGAGAGCGAAAAATGCTTTTATCCTTCACATTCGGGTCCTGCTTCATTCTGCTCGTGCTGTTCATTCTTGGGGGGGGGGGAGGGATGGCTATTTTTTTTTATCGAAGTGCACAAGAAAACAAGCGAGCCAACGTTGCCATTCTTCATTCTAGCGATATTGAATTCTATTCTGCAAGACAAAACGGCCAGCACGGGTCCGAATCATTTCATTTTACTCTGAACGACGAATAAAAAAAAAATTTTTGAGACTCAATCGATTCTTCTTCCCGACCAAAAAGTGGTTCATATTACTGTAAATATTTTTAAAAAGATCAACAATAACGACAATAATAAAAGTAGCGATGTCATAAGGGCACACTTTTTGTTGTTGTTGTTGTTGTTGTTGTTGTTGTTGTTGTTGTTGTTGTTGTTGTTGTTGTTGTTGTTGTTGTTGTTGTTGTTGTTGTTGTTGTTGTTGTTGTTGTTGTTGTTGTTGTTGTTGTTGTTGTAAGTGTACACAAAGAATACATGACTGCTGCGCCAAATAGCAATATTTTAAAGTAATCCTTGCCCAAGGGCTGTCTGTGTTAATTATTCCAATAGGTGAGAAAAGCAGGTATGTAATTTAGCGATCTCCCAAAGCGTTATTTCGTGTGAAACCGCGGGCCGCTAGCGAGAGATCTGTGGACCATGTGTTTTAGACCCCTGGTCTGGAATATGGAGGCTCTAGAGTCCGTCGTACCATGCAAGGTCGGGAAAGTGATTCTTGGGTATCCTCATTACGGCATGGGGCAGCGCAGTGTGAAAACCAGGAGATGGAGCCTATCAGGCGCTTCCCGCCACCATCTCACTCGGGCGCCTATTCAAAGAATGGCCCTTTTTCGACACCTTTGGAAAGGAAGCCTTCAGAGGCACCAGAGGGAGGGCGGAGACGGGCGCATTTGGGAGAGGCCACACGCAAGGCTTTTCCTGAGAAACCTTTTATCGTGGGATGCTGCAGGGAAGGCAGAGTATGCATGGTGGTAGCAGGAATCAGCCGGCCCGCGCCTGCTTGCTCTGCTTGCCCGCGTCGAAACAAAGCCAGTCTTGAAGAAAATGCGGACACGCTGGAAAGAGCAAAAACATGTCGTCCTCTCGCAAACTCGCGACGTGACCGGAGCACAGAAGACGGTAAAGCCATGCACGCGAAAAGTGATCACCCGCTTGCTGTCTGCCGCTGGCATTGGCATTATTTGTAAGTGAAGGGCCTTCTTTGTCTGCGGTCTTGGGCTTCACTGAGCAGGCAGAAAAGTATCATCATCATCATCATCGTCATCATCATCATAATCAGCCTGACTAAGTCCACTGCAAGACAAAGGCCTCTCCCATGTTCCACCAGTTAACCCGGACCTGTGCTTGCTGCTGCCAATTTATACCCGCAAACTTCTTAATCTCATCTGCCCACCTAACCTTCTGTCTCCCCCTAACCCGCTTGCTTTTTCTGGGAATCCAGTCAGTTACCCTTAATGACCAGCGGTTATCTTGTCTACGCGCTACATGCCCGGCCCATGTCCATTTCCTCTTTTTGATTTCAGCTATGATATCCTTAACCCCCGCTTGTTCCCTAATCCACTCTGCTCTCTTCTTGTCTTTTAAGGTTACACCTACCATTTTTTTTCCACTGCTCGCTGCGTCGTCCTCAACTTAAGCTAAACCCTCTTAGTAAGTCTCCAGGTTTCTGCTCCGTAGCTAAGTACCGGCAAGATACAGCTGTTATATACCTTCCTCTTGAGGGATAGTGGCAATCTACCTGTCATAATTTGAGAGTGTTTGTCAAATGTGCTCCACCCCATTCTTATTCTTCTAGTTACTTCAATCTCGTGGTTTGGCTCCGCAGTTATTACCTACCTTAAGTAGACATAGTCTTTTACACCTTGAAGTGCACTATTACCTATCTCGAAGCACTGCTCTTTTCCGAGGTTGTTGTACATTACTTTCGTTTTCTGCAGATTAATTTTAAGACCCAACTTTCTGCTCTCCTTGTCTAACTCCGTAATCATGAGTTGCAATTCGTTCCCTGAGTTTCTCAGCAATGCTATTTCATCGGCAAAGCGCAGGTTACTAAGCTACTCGCCATTAACTCTTATCCCCAACTGTTTCCATTCTAGGCTTCTGAAAACCTCTTGCAAGCACGCGGTAAATAGCATTGGGGAGATTCTGTCCCCCTACCTTACACCCTTCTTGATTGGTATTCTGTTGCTTTCTTTATGAAGCACTATGGTAGCAGTTGATCCCCTGTATATTTCTACCAGGATGTTTATATGTACTTAATCGACGCCCTAATTCCGCAGTGTCTGCATGATGGCTGATATTTCTACTGAATCAAACGCCTTCTCGTAATCTATGAAGGCTATGTATAGTGGTTGGTTATATTCTGAGCATTTCTCTATTACCTAATTGATAGTATGAATGTGGTCCATTGTTGAGTAGCCTGTTCGAAATCCTGCTTGTTCCCTTGGTTGATTGAATTCTAATGTTTTCATTACTCTGTTAGCAATTACCTTTGCAAATAGCTTGTATACCATAGAGAGCAAGCTGATCGGCCTGTAATTCTTCAAGTCCTTGTCATCTCCTTTCTTATGTATTAAGATGATGTTAGCGTTCTTCCAAGACTCTGGTACTCTTTGCGTCAGGAGACATCTCGTAAACAGGGTGGCTAGTTTTTCTAACACAATCTGTCCTCCATCTTTCTGCAGATCTGATGTTACCTGATCCATACCAGCAGCTTTGCCTCTTTGCATGCTCTCCAAATCTTTTCTGACTTCTTCTATCATTACTGGTGGGGTGTCATCTGGGTTACTGCTAGTTCTTATAGTATTAAAGTCGTGGCTTTCCCGCCTACTGGACAGTTCTCTGTAAAACTCCTCCGCTATTTGAACTATCCAATCCATATTGGTAGTTATCTCGCCTTCTTTGTCCCTTAGTGCATACATCCGATTTTGGCCTATCCCAAGTTTCCTCTTCACTGCTTTGACGCTTCCTCCGTTTTTCAGAGCGTGTTCAATTCGCTCCATGTTATACCTCATCACATCGCATACCTTACGCCTATTAATCAACTTTGAAAGCTCTGCCAGTTCTATTTTGTCTGTTGTACTTAGTACTTTCATGATTTGACGCTTCTTAATGAGATTCCTCGTTTCCTGGGAAAGCTTGCCAGTGTCCTGTCTAACTACCCTGCCTCCCACTTCCACTGCACACTCAGTAATGATGCTCGTCAGATTATCATTCATTGTATCTATGCTAAGGTTGGTTTCCTCAATAATAGCCGAGTACCTGTTCTGAAGTGAGACTCTGAAATCCTGTACTTTCCCTCTCAGTGCTAGCTCATTGATTGGCTTCTTGCATATCAGTTTCTGTCGTTCCTTCTTCAAGTCTTGGCGAATTCGAGACCGTACCATTCTATGGTCACTGCATCGTACTTTGCCAACCACTTCCACATCCTGCACGATGCCTGTGTGTGCACTCATTATAATGTCTACTTCGTTCTTATTTTCGCCTTTAGGGCTCCCCCATGTCCACTTGCGATTTCCTCGTTTTCGGTAGAAGGTATTAAAAATCCGTAAATTATTGCGTTCTGCAAATTCTACTAGTAGCTCTCCTCTGGCGTGTCTAGTACCGATGCCATAGTCTCCTACTGCCTGGACTCCAGCCTGCCTCTTCCCTACCTTTGCATTAAAGTCTCCCATCAGTATAGTATACTGTGTTTTTACCTTACTCATTGCCGATTCCACGTCTTCATAGAAGCTTTCAACTGAAGCGTCATCATGGCTGGATATAGGCGCGTAAGCCTGTACTACCTTCATCTTGTATTTTTTATTCAGTTTAATTACGATACCTACCACCCTTTCATTAATGCTATAGTATTCCTCTATGTTGCAAGAAAAGTATATTCGCTGCTAAAAATTGGAGCAGTCATTACATCGCCCTGAAAGCAGATGAGTGACTGATAGGCGCGTTAACGTTGGGTGCCACAAGGTCGACCAAAATAGAGACAGATGATATTCCTTAATTATGGCAAAAAGCACAGGTTTACAAGACCCGGATTACAAGTTTATTCATTCAATCACATATAACACATGAACTGAAGTTGTTGAATACATCCCAATCAATATCCGACCATCGAGCTGATCTTTTTGCTCTAGTCTATTCATGTTACGTGTTACTCCTGGTTGATCTTGAGACACGCAAGGGAAGTGGCACAAACTTTATTAGTAAAAAGCTGGACAAGGCCTTTGCACAGCTCTAGTCAGACTTAATCTCGACGAGGCATACACTCGTGCAGCGGCTTAAACTGCAGACACGCCTGCGGTGGTGTAACCTTAACAAAAGTGGTATAGTATTAAACACGTGGCGAGTGCTTTTAATAGAAAGTCGCATTGGATCAGGAATTTTAGTGCACTGCAACCTAAAATCACTAGCATTTGCTGCGTGAGGAACAAAAAGAAAGAGAAAAAAACTTCATTTTCACATAACGCGAGACATTGCAAATGGTCGTGCTCATACTCCGGAGCTCCGCTGGCCCTTGCCATCATATCTGTCCGATGAACCAGCCGAAGCTGATCCTCAAAGGCCGAGCGGAACAGCAGTGCCTCCCACTGTTTTCCTGTGTTGTTCATGTTGTGGTGTTGTTCATTGTGTAGAGTGCACTCCTGCGTGATGTGAAACAGTGTAGGTGTAGTCTCGCTCCTTGGACATATATCCCTGTAAACGCTGTGGGTTAGGATACATGTGACTGTGTAAGTTAATGTTTCTGTTTGTCTGGAGACAGATAAGAAAATTAAGTGTAGTATGGTTTCATATAAAGAAGCTCTAACTGCACTAATCTCGTCCTTGGGGCCATTCAGCAGCATAATGGCAAAAATCAATGCAATTGTTATGATCCGCTCATTTCAAACGCCTGTGTTTATGCTGCCCTCATCTCTTGAGTCTATGTTTTTTTGCATCATCATCATCATCATCATCATCATTATCATCATCATCATCATCATCATTATCAGCCTGACTACGTCCACTGCAGGACCAAGGCCTCTCCCATGTTCCACCAGTTAACCCGGTTCTGTGCTTGCTGCTGCACTCTGTGTTTTTTTGCATACCTGTCGTTTTTTCAAGAGGACATGTTTTAAGGCAAATTTTAGTGCTTGCAATAATAAAATCATTCATAGAAGCTTTGGTTTTTACATTAATGTCTAAATAAATGTTCATGTAATATATCAAGCACCCGTTAACAGAGCTTCGGTCCAACATTGAGTGAACCTAATATTTCATGCAAACCTGTCGCGCAAATTTGAAGGCAAGGTAACTATGCACGATTTTTTTGGTTTCGGTATAGTGTACAGCGCAAAGATTTGACAGTCCCAAGACAAATCATTGGCCTGGTAGTTCACATTAGTGTAACTCTAAATATGATGGAGTAAATGGTACTAATAAAGGAGTAAAAATTATTCTGCTTGTGCACAGGAGAAAAAATAAAAGCTCTAAATGTGCCACATACACTATCATAATTTATAACGGGGTATTACGCTTAAAAAAGCACTCACGGGTCCAGAACTCTTCGTGTGGCTTCGGGGAATGAAATTCATAATTACTTAAAGGTAATCTCCAGGCGCAAAGCGCTTTCTGAAACAACGGAATTATGCCAGGAATGGGGCGCTTTCGCAGACACATCCATGAGGCGGATTCCGCATCTTTCAGTAATAACTAAGTGTCGACACAGTTCGCTCGATATCAAGTCTCGTACCATCCTCAAACTGGTCCTTGTTGTTTATTTAAAGCTCTATTTCGAAGCGTTCAAGAGAGCCTAATACGAAAAGGAGTGAAGGTCGATGCTGCAGCACGAAGCAAGCCATGCTGCATACGGATTACTGCACGATTTAAGGGCGTCAAGCTCAGCAATTCGTGATATGTGTGGCTTTCGCGCATATTTTTGATGCACCTTAGCGAAAAATTGTGCATACTGAAAAGTAAGCTACTTCGAGACACGGACGCCACATACGCTGTAAGTTTCGCAATCACAATCGCGTGCACGCGCGAATAAAATTCCACGCATCACCATCACCATCAATAAGCTGCACGTATAGTGTAACTGAAGTATTCCTTCAAGCTCTCTATCGTATGCGGGGTATTCTTAAGAAACATGTCCGAAAATCTCGAAGATTAACAGAAATTTATTATTTGCTGGCTGCCTTCATAGCTATTGTTTCTGTGCGGCAGACATTTGACGGAGGCTTGAGACAACCAATTAGAGCAGGAAATAAATAAATTGAAACAATCATCTTTCGAATTACAGAGTACAAGCGATGAATGTAAAATGGCAGAATTGAAGTAATTCCTGGGAAAACCCTTTGCCGCCCTATTATTTCTATAACGTTGTTGTACAGGTGATTTTAGCAGAAAATTAAATTCTACCAGATTTGCCAGCAAAACAAAACCGATGCCGAATTGAGTGCTTTAGTTTATTCACAATGAACAAATGTCAGAATGCGAGTGCTTCAATGATTACCGACATTTGATACTTTTTTTGTGTGTAATAAACGTTGAAATTCCTGATATTCGTACAGCTTGATTTGCTCGCAAATCAGTTCTGTGTACCTTGTAATATGGGAGAAGACTCGTTAAATAAAAGAAGATATTACTGCCCTCCATTCATTTGTAGCAACAGGTCACAAGGCAAATGCATATGTATATTTCTCATGCGGCGCTCGGACGAGAGACGATTTCTTTTTCAGCGGAGAACCTCTTTTACGAGCACTCCGTGTGAGCTGCCTTCGCAATATCGTACTACAAAGAACTGTAGGGCAATATGTTTCCTTTTCACAAATGCACTTACTTTGTTATGAAGATTTGCTTTTGTGACAACACAATACTTCTGTATTTCATGTATTCAGCGAATATTGTTCAGCCTCTATATATACAGCAGTTTCTTCGTCACTTCATTCTCTTACTCCCATATCTCCCGGTGCCAGAAGAAAGTGTTAAGAGAAGAAAGAGTGGAGCATCGCCTTCCTGAAGATCTTTCCCAGTGACCTGTATTCTAATCCAGAGGCACGAGAAGAACGAGAAATTGGTCGATCGGCGTAACCAAATTACAGTGCAGCGAACCGACACAACAGCCGTTTGTACCATAGAAAGCAATGTGCCACCCGAGTGAGGTAGAATATAAAATCAAAGCGTATCTTCGGATACCCGGTATTTAACCGCAGTGAGTGCATCGGCAGCCCACAAATAGAAGAAAATAAAATGTCTGAGGATTGTACGACAATGGATCCGGCTTCGCGCTCTTATCGCGATTTTCTTAGGTGCGGATAAAGTGATTACCCTTGTTTCAATAGCACTTTGACTTGGGCTAGTTGACACATAATTGGATAGGCTTTAGTGCGATTTAGACGAAGACCAAGGAGACACACAGAACACAGACGAGCACTGACTTACAAGTGAGTTTATTTGCACTTGAACAAGGCTTTTTGTGCACCCAAAACCGGCCTGTATTAACCTGTACACTGAAGAGTAAGATAAAAGACGATATAAAGGAAACCCAATATCTGTAAGCAAAAATAAAAGAAAAGAATAATGCCTAAAGTGGGACGAAATATCCAAGATAATGCACACCTATATCACACAAGGCAAACTGATTTTCGAAACCAAGATGGCACATGATTTATGCTCTAAAAACAGCACGTTCAAAACAAAATCCGACCAAGTGCAGGGCGTGAAATATTCAACTTGTCCTGGTGATAAGTAACTGGGTGCTGAAAAGAAGAAGTGACAAAAACACGGAAAGCACGTGAGGATAAACGACAATACATACCTAGAAAACAGATATCGGCGTCAGTTACTAAAAACAAAACCTTCTTGCGCTCTCGGCAGACCCGCGCTATTCATAACCAAAAGCGTGCACAAGCAATAAAAATGTGCCCAGGACGGACCAAGGTAAATCAAAACAACCCGGTGCTTGGGTGTCAAACGACGTTCTGTGAAAAACAAACTAATTTGTGTCAAGGAAAACAAGCGTCAAGTAAAATGAAAGACCGATACACACAGAAAACCATGTTTCGTGAGTTTGTATTGTCTTTTATCTTGCTCTTCAGTGTGTACGCTAATACAGGGAGGTTTTGGCAAATAAAAGAACTTGTTCAAGTGCAAATAAACTCAGTTGTAAGTCAGCGTTCGTCTATGTTCTTTGTGCCTACTTGGTCTTCGTCTAAATTGCGCTGAAGTCTATTCAATGATTATTCTTTTCGTGACGAACGTCTGACGAGCTGGGTGCCTAGCGTGGGCGGCTTTTTCTTTGTTTATTTTTCATATATACTTATAGGTTCGTATACATATATGGTTCATTACGGTAGCAGTGGCGGCGGCGGCGGCGACTGCACAAAGCAGCCGAGACTGTCCACATAATTGCTATCGCAATAAAATATCACAGCACATCCACGGAGTGACAAGGCCTCGCGCAAGGGAGTGGGTGACCTCGTTGAGGTTGGGGAGGCGTGTGTGCACTGGGCCCACGTGGGCGGGGATCCATGTCAGGGTGATCACGTTGACCCAGCACACCCGTGAGGTGGCGTCGAGGCAAGCCCTTGACGTCCCCTCATGGGAGGCCTGGGCCCGGCCACCTAAACCTACTGGGTTTCTCACAATAAAGTGTATTCCTCCACCTTGACGCAGTCAATTATGAAGAATGGGGCGAAGCGTCCGTCTGTCCGTGCATCCGTGCTTTTGTCCGCCCATCTGTGCGTCCGTGGCTCTGTGCGTGTCTTCATCCGTTTGTGCGTCCGAATGGACGGACGGACAGAGGCACAGACGGATTGATAGACGCATGAACAGATGCACGGACGGACGGAAGCAAGAATGAACGGACTCATGGAAGCATGGACGCAAGAACAACTTACGAATGGACACATGGATGAACTGAAGCACAGACGTACAGATAGATGGACGGAC
Organism: Rhipicephalus microplus; assembly: GCF_013339725.1. Taxonomy (NCBI): domain Eukaryota; kingdom Metazoa; phylum Arthropoda; class Arachnida; order Ixodida; family Ixodidae; genus Rhipicephalus; species Rhipicephalus microplus. The sequence goes on from NC_051170.1 coordinate 9,737,038, forward strand.
AGAAGCGCGGACACATGGATGGATGGATAGATGGAAGCATGAACGGAATCACGGACAGAAGCACGGATGGATGAATACACGGACGGACGGATGGATAGAAGCACGGACGGATGAATGGACGGGTGAACGGATGGACTGGCGGATGGTTGGACACACGGATGGACGGGCAGACGTTTCGCCCACCTCATCATCATTCACTCAGTGGATATACTGTGAAAACCACTAACGCTATATATTTATATTTCCAAGGACATATACTCACAACGCCACATATTCAGCAAGTCATAAACTAGAGGTGGCTACATACTACATACGGAAGAATGAACGACCCATGGCCTAAGGAGCTTCGCCCCTAAAAGACGGCGCGTTCCAGCTATGATCAGTTTATCGACAGCCGACGCTATGTCCGTCGCTGTCAGTAGACAGTGTGTATTGCTGTAGTCTGTCCGTTTCCCAGCCACAAGTTTGGCCAAACAAAGAGTTTTCTCTTGCACAAGCTGACTGCTGCCTTCGTCCACGTCACGACCACGTCCCAATATTGGCGATTTTTAAAGCCGACTTTCATCGCTAAAGTTACGATTAATGTCGGATATAACGAACGAACCTATGGTCCCTATTCTGCAATGTTTGCGGCTGTGTTAACAGCTCCGTGAAGAACAAAGCTTTCCAGAAAAATTCCTCGTTTCCCTGAAATTCAGGCAAAGCGAAAACCAAAGAAATGAACTTTTGTGCATATTTCTAACAAAAGCACGATATTGCTAGCGTAATAGAAACTCGTGTAACTCGCATGCTAACTCGGGTGTACGAAACGAAAGGAAAGTCGACGTAAGTGTATATGGCGTACACAACCTAAAATTATGCGCAATATAGGTTACTGTTGTACCACGGATGGTCAATGAATTTCAGTGGTACATTCGCAAGTCATATATTATGTGGCCGATTTTTGCTATTTTTCACACGGGTTTGTTGTGAAGGTCGACCCAGGTTATAGAGACTTTCCCGATAGTAAATGATCACTACTAGTGCACCCAACCGAGAGAAAGATAAAGAATGTTCTGACGAAAATCGCGAGCAATGAATATCGAAGTATGCCATCTGAAATATCGGTAATCCGCTGTCTCCCATTGGGCCGTAAAAATATGACGTCCAAGTTTAAATATAAAGGGGCTTATGATGAGATTGTGCGCTGAAAGTTTAGTTATGGAGTGTTCTTGGTAAGCTGTCGAAAACTGTTAAATCGTAAGTATTGAACCTGGTCTGGTTTTGCCAAGAATTAAGAGAAATGACAGTATAATGCGACGATTTTCATTTTAGCACGATTCATATAGTTCTATGCTTCATATAAGAAACACAAGCTTAGTATGATCTTACATGGACTTGCCTCGAGTAAGATTACAAAAATGTTCTATCCTAAACCAACGGCAACGTTATCGCGGGAGAGGTGTGAGGGGATAACTTAAGCTCGACTATCTTCCCCTCAACTTCATTTCAATTGCGACGGTATTCCCGGAGCCAGTGTAGCGTGGTAAACGAAGATGAACGCAAGATTAGCCATATCATTCAATCATCAAGCCACGCTTCACAACACATCCAAAGGCGAGTAAAGGACAAATTTGCTGTAACCACGATGCTAATGCATCCTCGTTATAACGCACATACGCCCACGAAACAGACCACGCGTAACGTTCTCACCGCGACTACACAACGCGTTGCAAAGGTCAGCGCTTGTCGCAAAACCTCGTCTCACCCACGCTTTCGGTAGCACATAAACTCGAGCAGTAAAAAGGATCGAGAGTCACCGCCCGACATGCAAAATAGGATTTCTCAGGAAAACACGATGGTGAAATCTCCAGAGCAGGCCGAGCACCATGAGGAAATGAAAGATGCCGGCCAGGAGCACAGCATTGATGGCCGCTGATTAGGAGGCCGGCTTATTTAGGAAGACTCTGGCCCCCTGAATCGCGGCAATAAAAATAAAAATGAAGATCAATTCTGTGTGCCTTGCGGAGTGAAATTAAATATAAAGGGGCTTATTGACTAAAACGAACTGCCTGCTTCAAGGGGCGTCAGTCACTGTCACGAGCTCAGCTCTTCGTCGTAGTCGTCTTCCAGATGCTCCGACTAGATACTGTCTCTCTCCCTCTTCCCCACTACATTTCCCAGGTGGTGAAGAGGAGCCATCCTGGCGACTCACGACGAAGAAAGCTCAAGGAGATCAAGGTAAGGTTTTCAGTGGCTGATGTGGACTGTCTCACAACCACGGCATCGTCTGTCATCGGCAGGTGTAACTGGTTCGACGACGTAGTTGACCGGTGATGTGCATTGAACGATGCGGTACGGACCTTTGTACTTGGATGCAAACTTTCGGGAGAGGCCGGGGGACTGGAATGAAACCGAAAGCCATACAAATGAGCCTACAGGGAAGCTGTGAGCAGGCTTGTCTTGGTCAAGTCGTTCTTTTTGGAGACCTTGTGCGACGGACGTAAATGAACGCGCTAATTGGCGGCACTCTTCGGCACACTGAACAAGTTCGGAGGCTGGGCGGTATTCTGAAGAATCCGGGCAATAAGTAAGTATTGTGTCAAGCGTAGAAGAGGGCTGACGTCCGTAAGGTAGAAAAAAAATTACGGCTTATTCACGGGGTGAATGATGATGAATGGGCGAAGCTCCGGAGGGATTCATCGGTAAACTGTGAATCTTCCGTGTAATTCGCCCAGTCGATCATCATGTAAAGACGTGAGAAACGCTGTGTGTGTATATACACAAATCAATTTTTATTTGTTCTTAGACGATGGATGGCTTGCGATGTCCCTTGCCTCGCGCGCTCGCACATCGGGATTCTGTCTGCGAGCGCGCGCTGCTGCCGCCTTGCGCTCTCTCCGATGTGCAGCCTTATCCATCCGGCGACTCCGAGCGCGCGCCAACAGCCAACGGATTTTATTACAACGCTCCCCCTAGCGTACGTCGCCGCACTAAATCGAACGATTGCCTTCAACCAATGACACGCGCCATATGTGACATCATTCCTATTTTATAAGATCTCGCGTCTTTTATCAACTACAAGTACCGCTTTCTAGTTTATAACATCTTGCATCTTTTCATCATCAGCTACAAGTACCACCATCTAGTAAACACTACAAGAACTAAACGAGAGGTGGCTACAGGATGGATGGATGGATGCTATGAGCGTCCCCTTTATAACGGGGTGGTGGCAAGTATGCCACCAGGCTCGACAAAAAAAAAAAAACCCTTTTTTCTTTTTTTTTATGTTGGCCTAATGCCTCTACTTCGATAAATTCTATCTTAATGGAAAAAAGGTAAATTTTCAGCTTAAGTACTCTTCCATTTACGGCACACTGTCCATATTTTATTTTTCCAATATTTATTTTTGTCCTTTCTCTCTAATTTTCTGCCACCAATACTCTAACCGTCTCTTACTTATTTCAATCGCGGGTGTGTTCAGCTTTCCATTGTTGTTCCTAAAACCCAAGGCTTCCTGTAGGCTCGTGCCCAAACGTACACCTGGGTGGATATCTCCACATTCAATCAGAACATGCTCCGCCGTTTCCTTATCTTTCCCGCAGCATGTGCATTGTTCTTCTTCTTTACTGAATCTTGCTTTATAACTACGCGTTCTAAGGCAACCCGATCTCGCTTCAAACAGTAAAGCGCTTCCCCTTGAATTATCGTAAAATGCCTCCCTCCTTATTTCATTTTTGCCCTTCCGGTAGTTACTCAAAGCCGGTTTTTTCTCCATAGCTGCCATCCAGTAAATCCTCTCCGCCTCCCTGACTTTTCCCTTAACGCTCTTTGTTGACATATGGCTCACAATACCAGCCGTATATTTACTAGTGAGTCTTCTAGTTCTTTTTCTCCACTGTGTGTCCACGCTCTTCCTATACAAATAACGGAACACCTTCTCTGCCCATCTACTCTCCTTCATATTTCTTAGCCTTTCTTCGAACCTTATTTTGCTCTGCGCTTCCCTCGCCTCAAAACCTGCCCACCCCATATCGCCCTTTACAGCCTCGTCTGTCGTCTTCCCGTGAGCACCCAACGCGAGGCGTCCCACAGTCCTTTGATTTACATCCATTCCCGATTGCACCTCTGCCCTCATGCACACCACTGAGTTCCCAAAAGTAAGCCCTGGAACCATTACACCCTTCCACAGACCTCGAAGCACCTCATACCTATTGTATCCCCACAACGCTCTGTGCTTCATTATTGCCGCATTCCTCTTTCCTTTTGCTGCCGAGGCTTTTTCCTGTACCTCCATGTATCTATCACTCTCATTTACCCATACTCCAAGGTACTTGTATTCACTTACCCTCGGTATTTCTTGGCCTTGTATGGACACCGTCTGATCACAGGGATCATTGAATACCATCAAACCACACTTCGTTACACTGAATCCTAGTCCAAGAGCTTCACCTTCCCTTCCGCATATATTCGCCAGCTGCTGTATATCATCTCGACTGTCCGCAAATAAGGCGATATCGTCCGCATAAAATAAACCTGGAAGCTTCTGCTCAATCATCATGCCGCCCTGTTTGTGTGACAGATTAAAACCAATGTTGCTACCTTCTAGCGCTTTTTCCATACTCACCATGTACAGCATGAATAACAGTGGGCACAAAGGACATCCCTGTCTCAGACCCCTGCTAACCTCAACGTTCTCTTTGCTACGCATTCCTTCCCACTCTATGCAAACTGTAGTTTCTCGGTATATCTCCCTCAAAAGCTGTATACAGTCGTCGCCCATGCCCATTCCTTTCAATATATCCCACAAAATTTCCTGATTAACGTTGTCGTATGCCCCAGTGATGTCTAGAAAAGCCACGTACAAGGGCCTATTCTCTATTTTAGATATTTATATACACTGAGTGAGAACAAACAGGTTATCGTCTAACCGCCTGTCGACTCGAAATCCGTTCTGAAGTTCTCCCAAAATATCGTTATGTTCGGCCCATGTTTCTATTTTCATTTTTACTGCTTGCATCGCCAACCTGTATAGTACCGATGTAATGGTTAGTGGTCTATACGAGCGAATCTTGTCCTTTTCGCCCTTGCCTTTATAGATTAAGTTCATTCTACTTTGTCGCCAACTGTCCGGTATTTGTCCGTCCTTTAAGCTTTTTTCTACTGCTTTTAACAATGCTTCTTTAGTGTTATGACCTAGTTCGTTAATGAGGCTAACGGGAATCCCATCTAAACCCGCGGCAGTGCGCTTTGGAATTTTTCCTTTGGCCTTTTTCCAGTTGAAATTATCTAATACTAGCTCTTCCTCTGTTGCTTTCTCCGCCACACTTTTACTCACCGGGGAGATCCCCTGGACGCTCTTTTGAAACGAATCGGCCGTTACCTTTTGGATGTAACCTAGCGCTTCGTACCCTTCCAATTGATTTCCTCCTTCATCTAGAATATGTTGTTGTGTTGTGACAGACTTCCTACCTAGCGCCTTTATGTGGCTCCAAAAAATCCTAGGCGCGGCCTCCTTTTTTTCGTGTATCTCTGTCATCCAGCGTTCACTTTCACCTTTAATTTTTGCCTCTACCAATTTCTGTACAAGGGATTTTTTCTCAAAATATATTTCCCCACACACACAGGAGACAGTACCGCCATCTAGTGAACACTGCAAAAACTAAACTAGAGGTGGCTACATACAGTGGACGGTACCGCCATCTAGTGAACACTGCAAGAACTAAACTAGAGGTGGCTACATACAGGCTAGAGGGGACGCACAGCCCACGCCCTAAGGAGCTTCGCCCCTAAAAAGGTGAAAACCCAGTAGTTGCTCACGTGGCCATATTATACGCATTCGTCATGAAAGGGAGCACCAAGTCCCAATTACAATGGTCGGAGGATATATACATAGATAGCATATCACCGAGCGTGCGGTTAAAGCGCTCCGTCAAACCGTTTGTGTGTGGGTGATAGCTTGTAGTGGTGCGATGAATAACTTGGCACTCACTGAGGTGCTCCTGGACGACTTGCGATAGAAACGCACGCCCACGGTCGCTGAGCAGCTCACGTGGCGCGCCATGGCGAAGGACAAAGCTACGCAAGATGAACGGGGCGACATCACGAGCAGCAGCGGCTTGCAATGCGGCGGTTTGAGCGTAACGGGTTAGATGGTCAACGGCCACAATAATACAGCGATTTCCCGCAGGAGTACAAGGTAGTGGGCCGCAGAGGTCGATGCCGATTCTATGAAACGGTCGAGCTGAATACGGCAATGGTTGTAATTCGCCAGAGGCATGCCAAGTTCTTTTCCATCGCTGACACTCGGTGCAGGAGCGTATGTACTTGCGAACGTATGGGTACATTCCACGCCAGAAAAATTGCTGGTGAAGCCGGTCGTATGTTTTAAAACACCAGCGTGCGCGTTTCGAGGGTCTGCGTGAAGGTACGCGCACATGTTGGAGCGCAAATGGCGAAGTATAACAAGAAGCCATTTTCTACCATTCGGCTGATAGTTGCGACGGTACAACATGGCATCCCATATCGCATAATGGGCAATTTGCCGACGTAGTGCACGAGGTTGACGCTGGTGTGGTGTCACCGAAGACGAGGAGAGAACGTCGATGAGCGAGGCTATCCAAGGGTCCTTGCGTTGTTCCGAAGGCATGTCAGTCGTATCGATGCTGTCGATGGTAGCTTCGGGAAAGGAAACAGGTGCAACGGCTGAAGGAAGGGGCGAACGAGAAAGAGCATCTGCGTCGGTATGCTTGCGGCCTGAACGGTAAATGACGTGAATATCAAATTCCTGTAAACGTAGCGCCCAATGTCCAAGCCGGCCCGAAGGATCCTTCTATGAAGCGAGCCAACAGAGTGAATTATGATCTGTAACTACATCAAAAGGGTGTCCGTATAAGTAAAGACGAAGTTTTTGTAATGCCCAAACAATGTCCAAACATTCCTTTTCGGAAACTGAGTGTTTGTGCTTTGCCTTCGTTAGGGTACGACTGGCATACGTAACTACATACTCTGAGAAGCCAGGCTTGCGTTGAGCAAGGACAGCGCCAGGTCCTATGCCACTGGCATCCGTGTGCACCTCGGATGGAGCAGTAGGGTCGAAGTGGCGTAAAATAGGTGGTGAAGTAAGGAGGTGGCGTAATGTTGCAAAAGCATCATCGCATGCTGGCGACCAATCAGAGAGGTGTCCATCGCCAGTGATCAGATGTGTCAGAGGTGCGATTATCGAAGCAAAGTTCTTCACAAAGTGGCGAAAGTATGAGCACAGTCCGACCAAGCTGCGAAGCGCTTTCATGGTCGTAGGCTTCGGGAACTCAGCGACAGCACAAAGTTTCTCTGGGTCTGGGAGGACGCCATGTTTTGAGGCAGCGTGGCCAAGTATTGTGAGCTTCCGAGCTCAAAATGACACTTCTTGATGTTTAGTTGAAGGCCTGCGCTCGGGAGGCAGCTCAAGACTTCACTGAAATGATGGAGGTGGCTGTAGAAATCAGGGGAGAAAACAAAGACATCATCCAAGTAACATAAGCATGTCTTCCATTTTAGCCCATGCAAGACGCTATTCATCATCTTTTAAAATGTGGCTGGTGCATTACAAAGGCCGAAGGGCATTACATTAAATTTGTATGGCCCATCTGGCGTCACAAAAGCAGTTTTTGGACAATCTGGTTTCGCCATGTGTACCTGCCAATAACCGGACTGTAGGTCTAGGGATGAGAATTCAGCGCCTTGCAAGCAGTCCAGAGCATCATCGATGCGTGGCAAAGGGTATACGTTTTTAAGCGTGACTTAATTTAAACGGCGGTAATCGACGCAAAAGCGAATCGAGCCGTCTTTTTTCCGCACAAGTACCACAGGTGAAGACCAGGGACTGCTGGACGGCCGAATGGCGCCACGTTGAAGCATCTCGGCCTCTTGTTCGGTGATCACACGACGCTTAACAGGAGATACATGGTAGAGACGCTGTCGCAGAGGCGATTGGGAGCCGGTGTTAATGTGATGGACAACGGTGTGCGTTCGGCCTATATAATGACGTCTGCTGGCAATAGAACGAGCCGCGAAACTGTTGAAGTTCTAGAAGCTTCTCGTGGTGTGGTTCTTCAAGTTCGCCATCGATTGAGGGGCCAAACAAATTAATGTTTTCGTGAACAGGTGAATGTGCAGATGGCGTCAGTGCATTAAGCTGCAAATCACTTTCACCGTCAAGACCGAAGATGGAGGCAACGTCCAAGTCTTGGAATGTTCCAATACATTTTCCGCGACGCAAGGTTGTGGGAGACGGCAAGGGATTTGTGAAAAACAAATCGGTAGCGCCACCTAACCAACGCGGAGGAACAGGCAACCATTATTGGTGTGCGTAGCACCGTGACTGAAGTGAGCAAAGCTTTTCTGCATCAAAAACAGAGTTGAAGGGTGAAACGAATCAAACACCTTTTATGAGAGCTGACTGTCTTCACCCGCGAGATATTGCGTGCACCCCGTTCAATTCCGGTTTCATCTTCAATGGGATGAAATAGTCGGAACTCCGGACCGGGGCAAACAGTTGGGCATCACTTTCTGGACTGAAAGAGTCGCTCTCCGCGTGGAGCCACTCTGAGGTGCCATGCAGGTGACTTCGTGAAATAAAAGTTGATACCACCACTACTACGCTTATCGAACTTTGTTTTTATCTTTTCGGAGCGATCTCACCGTCATTTTCCCCTAACGCGCTGTGTGTAAAGTGTACCAGGGCTCATGAGAAGAAAATGTGAATGAACAGACAAAAAAATAAGAAAGCAGAGAGTTTAGAAAACAGTGCTTCCTAACTACATGCACGTGACCACTTCCCTTCTGCGACAGGCTGAACATATATGATGTTTGGCAAGCGGCTTGTGCATAGTAATGTATTAAAGCCAGAATAAACGAAAGCAATCAGTGCAACTAACCGGCAAAACCGAATCTCACATTTTGGTAAGCATTTCTTGCTCTGTTTCTTTCATTGTGTCGACCATCTGCACAGGCACGCATTACAAAACCCACGTTCTTCCTGAAAGCCGACACTGCTGTTGTGCCGCGTCACGAAGGACATGCAGAAATCAGGCTAGTTGTAGTCACCGAATAGATTCCGTTACAACCTCCCCTAACTATCCGACCAGAAAATCATTTCAAGCTTACTTTACGTAAAATTTCGACAACACCTACGGTCGCCAAGTATATTATATTATACCGCGAGTCCACGACCCTGTGACCAGCGGGATCAGCAGTGGAGGACCGTGACCACTAGACCATCATGGCGGGTATGTATACCATAAGAGAGAAAAGGCGAGAATGCAGGGGGAAGGTGGCCAACCATGCGCACGCCCCATGTGCTGCCGTGCGATGATGGGCCATGCAAGGAGGGAAGCTAAAAAAGAGAGGTGAATCAAAGAGATCAGCCTAAGCACTACCTTGCGAACTTGAAAACACAAGTTTCAATGCGTGTATTCTGACATCACACGGTAGTTACAGGGCCAGCCTTCAGGTGAAATACTCTCTTTTTGCAGTAGCAAGACAAGCGCATACGGTACCTGTATTCAAAAAAAGCGAACTAATGAGCGCATAAAAAAGGCAGACAAGAAAATACAAAAGCTCATTTTCGCACCACTTCATGCACCCCTCCGCTAGCGACGCCCAGTCACGTAAAAAACGCAATGTGCAGCACACGAATTGCATCAAGTGTGAAGACTAACAGTTTGTTGCATATACTTGCCGTCCGCGCGAGACGTCGTACATTTGTAGACGATCATACAATCAATTAGGCGACACGCCGTAGAAGCTTTCCGCCTGAGATCAAATAGACTGACGCGCTGCATATTCGCACGTCCTATCAATCATTCACGTTTCGTCGGTTCGGTGCTTTTCTGGTCCCACTGAGAGTAATTAGGGAAATGGTTGTTCCCACCGAAGTCATGTATTCGTTTGTACCTTTTATTACTTGATATTCTCGAAGGGTGGAGTAACGGCTCATCGCCGATTCATACATGAAAAGGGTGAGCCCGTTGTATCAGACTGCGTCTGCCGGGGGCCCCACGTTGATATCGCAGGATGAACGAGCCTGCACACACACGCACGCAGGCACTTGGCCTCTTTCTCCCAACTTATTTTTTTTTTTCGTGGTGACGGTACCTTTTGGGGTACTGTTGCTATGAGCCATCTCAAACACGGCTCCATGATTCCGGATTTTCGCTTTGTGTGCTTGGGAATAACATATTCATGAATTACGTTGATTGCGACAAAGGCTGGATCACTCAGTTATTCTGTCGAATATTGAGAGTGCACACACTTCGCTTGGCACAGCTTTTAGTGCGGACGAAGCACGTGTTAAAATAAAGTTTTCCGAGTATGAGGGAAAATGCCGTTTTATTTTGAGTTCCTGATGCTTTTCATTGTCTCATACCTTTGTATTTCAGGCACTTTGCGTCTTTGGTAACAGTGAAACCATGCAGTAAATTGAGCTGGATTTTAGGAATTAAGCTTAGCCAAATTGCCATACCTAATAACAGCAATTTCCGTAGTATCTGTTTGTACCTTTTTCATATATTGATATACTGCTATTAGAATAAAGTCTTTCGTGTGGGATATCTCAGACAAAAGGGTGAGGTTGGGGAGTAGGCGTACGAGAAGAATTGAATGTCTTCAAACTAAGCTTTGAAAGCCAATAAAAATTATTGTAGAAGAATCGGCCAACTGTTCGTAACTTAGTGCGCATAGCATCAACTGGCATTTTTTTTTCATGCGGGTACATTATGGTAACATTTGTTTTTCTTTTTTTAATGTGATGGCAGTTGCAGTAGCATAAACATCCACAGGTCAAAAGCTTTAATCTGGTAAGACAGTAACAGATTAGCACATTTGTGGGCAGATTTCGTATTACAAACAAAAGTTGAAGAGGACCTTTATATGTGCAAATAATATTTATTGCCCAAACTTTATTCATTTGACAAATAATCATTTTTAGGCAGTTGTTGGACCTGCTGTAAAAAATAAAATTACGCGTCTCTTTTTGACAAATGGACCTACCGAGAGGCTTGGATGGACCATATAGAATGGGGACGGGCTGCGTATGATGTTACACGATATGGTCAAAGAGTGGCATGCAGCTGTGTAAGTAGCACAATTCTATATATTATTAAACGTGTCCATATTTGTAAAGAAATACATTAGTGCCCCTTGCACTAAGTCGCTCAGAGCTGCGTCACAGCAGGGCTGGTGGGCACCTGGCTGGTTCTAGGTTGGCTTGACTCTTACCCTTTCACCTCTACCTTTGCTATGATATACTATACATAGCTATGCGTGCTCTCTTATTTATTTCCATCGGCTTCTTTCTGTATCTTGCTCACTGGGCATTTGTTTCTGTCTTTCTATGGTTGTTTTTTTACTGCCCAATTTTTAAGCATATTTTGTTTCTCTTTCTTCTTGTGTCTTCATTATTGACGCCAATATTTCTCTTTCTCTCTCACCGCAATCGTTCTTTCACCTTCTATACTTTCCCCGCTTTCTTCCCTGTATTTCTACCTATTTGTCCCTCCGTTTAATATATCTCTATCTCTCTTATCTTTTTTTCTGTCTTTATTCCATCTCTTTCGTACACACACACACACACACACACACACACATATTATATATATATATATATGATAGATAGATAGATAGATAGATAGATAGATAGATAGATAGATAGATAGATAGATAGATAGATATTCCTTCTTTTCATGTCGTTCTTTCTTTATCATTCATTCTACGGTCCTTATCTGCCATCAAAAAACGCAGCGCGGTTTTTTTTTTCGAATACGGAACGCCAATTAGCCCAATCTCAAACCTTGCTGTCATTGTTTAGTCGTGTATGTTTATCTGTCTTCCATGTTTTATCTATTTTTTTCTTTCTTTTTTTGTACCTGTTTCTTTTTTTGTGTGTACTTGTCCTCTCTTTCACATTCTCCTTTCTCTTCTTCTTACCCTCTCGTCGGCCCTCCTTGCCCTCCTATCTTTTTCCCACACATTTGCTGCCTTGCTGCACTATACTACATGTTTTGCTGCCGTGCTTAGGTAGCGGAGTAATCAAGACATTCCTCTTCGGGTTGTGGGCTCGCGGGTAGGTGAGTTCGAAACTCACCTTGCGAACAAATATTTCCCCCAGCAATTTTGCTCTTTTTTTTCTTGTGCACTCTCTGCTGTTTGTTGTCTCTTTTTCTCTCTACTCGTTTGCTTTCCAAAGAGTGCTATTTCATCCCGCGCATGTATCCTCGTAACAAAGCAGATAAAAAGGACGAAAATATTTTAAAAAAGTGGGGATCAAAAAAACATGAAGACAACACGCCGTCATGCCGCGTCAACATCGCGTCACAGGTCGCCTGAATTCGTCACATCATTGCGAAGCCACGAGATGACGTCACGACACGAAATCATCGCATGGTCCAAGGTGCGCCGCTCCCGGAGCTGTAGTATGCATCAGGTAAGGTACAGAATGCTTGCTATTGTTGAGATCTTGGAAGCAGCTAAATGCCATGTTATGATCAGAAAGCTTCTGGAGGGTGTTAAGGGGCATCGATACATCGACTGAGGAAAAAAAGAGGAGGTTACTCACAACCAGTTACAAGTTGACCAACCCAGGCAGCGCGAGTTACGTACACTCACACACTTCTTATAGTCGTCGTTCCCTAAAGGTACTTCCTCTTTCTATGTTTTCTTTGCACCTATTAAAATCACACGTGCTGCTATCGAAAATATTGTGCCTCTGTTCTTTTATTTCATTCATGCTGTGCTAGCTCATTACTCAGTGTTATCATTACCATGACGTATATAAACGAATCGTTAGCGCAGCTATTCAAAGTGGTTCTTCAGCACTCGTGCCTACTGCAAAGCGAAAAGTCGGCTGGCATGCCATCACGGAATCTGATTGCACGCGAGGCTCTGTTGCTGCTTCTCCACTCGCCATGATGGCAGAGGGGGAGTCGGGGTCTAGTCACGAAGAATTAAATATTCAGAAGCTCCGGCACGTGCCGGATGACCCATGGTCGAGTTTTCCTGAACTTCACGTATACGCCACTGTTGCCGTGCGTAACGAAACACTCCTGGCTCACCGAAACCTTTTCTTCTTTTTTTTTCACTACACGGTGTGTTTTTTTTTTCACTTTACAGGCTACACTGTTTCGATTGTCGTGTTTGCGAAAAGGGAAAAGGCTTGATGCATGCTACATTGCTCGCCACGTTCTTTCCGGCAGACACGAACGGGCGAAACGGCGCAGTCATTTTCTCGCGGCGAGGTCTCGCTCGGCTCGTCAGGCTGATTGCAGTAGCCTTTGTACAATTTTTTTCTCCCCCTTCGAACTCATTCGCAACAAACACACACAAAACTCACTCTTGATGAGTTTACTGAATAAAAGAAAAACGCTCTCGGTGAGTGCTTTGCAATGTCCATGAAGTATCCAGCTCAATCATGCCGGATTGAGCTTTTGTTTACGTTTTGTGAAGGAAACAATAAAGTTGTGCGAATGCTTTCGCGCAGTTCATGCATGCCATTGCATGCTGAGTTTGCCTCGAAAACAGAAACGGAAGTGTGCTGGTGATGCATTTTTCAGATGGAATAAGGGAATCAACAACGAAACACCGCGTTGTTGAACAAAGTGCGGCTCGCACGAAATGACCTTCAGGCGTTGGCTTTTTTCATTTTATATTCTCGCACGGCAAAAAAAAAAAAGCTCACAGAGTCCCTCGTGCATTTGCCCAAGACGACTCGAAGACAAAAGCTGTCTTTTGTTTAATCATATTCTTGATTTTCCTCACTGAGTATAACCGATGTATAGGTGCTTCCCCGCTGCCTCTAAATGCATTCCTCTCTTAATGTGGTCTTGTACAGCCTCATTGATCCGCACAGGCGTTCCCAAGGGGAAAGGGAGGGAGAGGGAAGGGGGCGACTGGTTACGCAAGGTCTGCCCCCCACATTGACATTATAGGGGGAGGTGCATTGTCAGTCACATGCATTGACATGGTAGGGAGCGAAGGGCGAGCGGCGAGATAAACTTTCGCTCCCCCCCCCCTATGTTGACCCCCCTCCTTTCCTGCAGAGGAGCCCTTCAGGCGTAACTTAGAAGTGTGGCAGTTTGTGCTAGTTGGTATGACACGACGATAGCTATAGCGCGAGAACAGAATGACGACAAACGTGTCCTTCTTGTCTCTTTGTCGTCGCTGTGTTCTCGCGCTATAGCTATCGTCCTGCGGGCGCTTATGGTGATAAGCCAAGCGATGGTCTCATGACACGACACCGTCATGCGACGTCCCGTTCTGTGAGGGCGTACTGATCTCATGAAGACGTCACAAATTCTACCTAGCTGTGACGTGATAACATCGTGATTTTTTTCCGCCAGTGGTGATGACTCTGTCGGCCAATTTCTGCGTTTGACGAGTCATCGAAGGATTTAGCTCTAAAGGGGACATTGTTTGGCGATGTTCGCGGTCAAAGGACGCGCGAGGTATTGCGAGGGAAACAGCTCACTTTTCATGTAATGCATTGCTATGGTGCGCCCCTGAGGTTAAGTGGTCATGGCGCTCGCCTGCTGAACCGAAAGTTGCCAGTTCAATCCCGCCCGGCCGCGGCAGTCGCATTTCGGTCGAGGCGAAATTCTAGAGGCCCGTGTGCTGTGCAATGTCAGGGAACGTTTAACCCCAAAAGGTTGAAATATCTGGAGCCCTCCGCTACCGTACGCCTCACAATCATGAATGATATTATTATATTATTATTATTATTATTATTATTATTATTATTATTATTATTATTATTATTATTATTATTATATTATTATTATTATTATTATTATTATTATTATATTATTATTGAGCGAAGCTTTATACAGTGGCCCTATTTATGTACAAATCCACGCACAGACATATGTATACATTAAACAGCCACGTATGTTTCATATTAGCAGTTGCTTACAGTTGCGTAACGATGCCGACACCAGCATGGACATTAGCAACACCAATAGCGGTAAGCTGATATGAAGCGCGAGTGCTTGCGCTGGGGCGCGCTATAATGGTCAAATCAACTTCAGCAGATGGTGCCTAACTACGATTTGCGTTAACCTGACATAACGGCTGTATCATAGGAGTATATATGTGATGTTTCTAAAATCGGTTAGCCAGTACTGCAACCACAATTCACATTAGGGTCTAATTGAAAAATTTTTGTGCGCCGCTTTTCTTTTAAAATGAATATCACCAACTCGCCCAACTTTCTATTCTGTTATAATTGAAAACTATATCTGAGTGCGGGCGTGGCTCCGTGGTAGAATAATTTATTGCCACGCAAAATGCTAGGGTTTGAATCCTTCTGGGACACTGACATTTATTGTTGCATTCATCTGGTCAACGCTGCCTATGGCAGCTTTTTCTTCACACTCAAGCGCTAAATCTACCCATGTGTGTTCTCGCCATTCCTAGGTACATGTAAAATGTCAATCAGCTGTGGCACATTCCCGTATACAAGTGGCACATACCCACCCGCTGGTATGTGCCACTGTCTAGGGGAAAGTGTTCAACGATGTACGTGGCTGGACTGTGGCATTATTCATGCCATGACCAGTGCGTCATATTCCTCATACCATCTTACTCTTCCATACTAATTTTGGTTCACATCAAGTTAAGGGGTGATCGCGAGAGCACCCAGACGTAGGGGGACAGGTGAATAGATAGATAGATAGATAGATAGATAGATAGATAGATATATAGATAGATAGATAGATAGATAGATAGATAGATAGATAGATAGATAGATAGATAGATAGATAGATAGATAGATAGATAGATATATAGATAGATAGATAGAGATAGATAGATAGATAGATAGATAGATGATAGATAGATAGATAGATAGATAGATAGATAGATATATAGATGATAGATAGATAGATAGATAGATAGATTAGATAGATAGATAGATAGATATAGAGATAGATAGATAGATAGATAGATAGATAGATAGATAGATAGATAGATAGATGATAGATAGATAGATAGATATATAGATAGATAGATAGATAGATAGATAGATAGATAGATAGATAGATAGATAGATAGATAGATAGATAGATAGATAGATAGATAGATGATACCAAAAGTGCTGACAGTACGCAAAGAATGCTTCGCATTTAAAACACATTAGAGGCAGAAGTAACACACTCAAGGGCTTCGACATAGTGGATAATTGTGGAAACTGTTTTAGAAAGAGCGCGGTACCTCGCTGAATGACCACCGAAATTTCGAATAACTGAAGCACACCCCCATCAATGCCCCCGCTGTGGACTCGCCTTGCCGAGTGGTTCAGCATATTTAACGAAGGTCCTCTCCTTGCCGAGATGAAAGTGGCTCGGCTTAAGCACCGGGCCGCACACTTTTTCCTGAATGGCCCTCGTGACATGGACGAAGCGCATTAACATCAATTATGGCCGAAGCTCCGGAAGAGGGTGAAACGTCAAGAAGGAAGCCTGCTTAACGCCTGCCTCAGCTATAAATAACTCGTGTCGTCACCTTAATGAAAACATCCTCGAATGCAAAGCTCTCGATTATTTTTTTATTTATACTTTCGTACTTTCCTCCGAGAGCTTATGTGTCACCCTGGGTGTCGGCTTATTCCTTTACACATTCGTCGTCATCGTGATCCTGCTAGTCGTAGTTCCCGTAGTTGCTAAATTGTTGTACTGATTGTAATTGTAGTTATTGCTGTAGCTCATCTCATCGTCGTTGTTGTTCTTGTTCTTGTTGTTGTCGTCGTTGTTGTTGTTGTCGTTAAGTCGTTGTTGTTGTTGTTGTTGTTGTTGTCGTTGTCGTTGTCGTTGTCGTTGTCGTTGTCGACTTTCCCTTTCCCTTTCCCTTTCTGTTGTTGTCGTTGTTGTTGTTGTTGTTGTTGTTGTTGTACCAACAGCAGCAGTAGTAGTTGCGGTTATAATTACAACATTAAATCTTTGTTTTTCCACTCGGTGACTTTTTCATACCTCTCATATGTTCAGTACGAATAGCCTGAAGTTTATAATTCCCTGTTTGCGACAAACCGGAACTATAACAGAAAAAAAAAGATATTACACAAAGAATTCGTGTTTTCTTTCTATCTGTCTTTAGTCATTCTACTGTTTCAAGTTCTTCATATTCGCGTTCATTCTGCTGACGCTTCCTTTTTTTCTCTCTCCCCAGGAGAATTAGGAGTCTTGCCATTCCATTTCAATTTTACCTAAAAAAGCATTACGTGCAGGCAAAATATGGTTATGAACTGGTAAGAAACGCTATGACCTCCTTTTTCAGTTGGCTTGTTTACTTATTTATTTATTTATTTATTTATTTATTTATTTATTTATTTATTTATTTAGCATTGCTGTCACAGAGAATCAACCGAGGTGACGCATCAAATAAAAAAAAAAGAACTTCGGGGACGCTTGCACTTCGCCTTCAAGAGTAGAACACGACAGGATAATCGCTTCCAGTGCGCAGGCCTAAACAAAATTTCGGTTAAATATAGATAAAACCGAAGCATCTTCGCAAGCACGAGGAATCTGTGCAAACTAAACATCGCTAAAATAATTTAGTCAAAAACTTTAAAAAATTACCTTCAAGCATTCCGTAAAGATGGTTAATTAGCGAAGCTGAAGGCGTGTAGCTCCGGTGTAAATTACTGAGTTAATCCCAATTATTCGTTAAAGTTTTTCATAATTAAGGTTACGTCTGTCAAAAATTCGTTATTGGATTCGGCTTGGTTCATACAGCACATATCAGACGACGACGACGACGACGAAGAATAAGAAACACAGAACAGGCACCACGGACGCCGACTAGAGTTCCTCTGTTAAATTATTATCTTCACAAATTAAGATTTTTTAACTAACCTATGTGCAGTTTGCAACAAACCGGAAACAATAGATCACTTCCTTCCCACATGCCGCCATTTCGCCTCACTCCACCGAATAATTCTTGAGATGCCGATTGGTATGCTGGGATTGGCAGTTAATACATCCACTCTTTTATCGTTTGGAGCCAGTCAGTTGGGTACGAACCGCAGTGCTATTCTGTCAGCACTACATAAATTCATTCAGGCAACCGGAAGCATACGCTGCTAGTGGTACCATCATATCATCCCTTTCTTTGTCCCCCTTATTCTTTTTTTGTTATTTTTAAGATCTGGTTCGTCAATTCTTTTGCCCTTTTGACTTTCTTTTTAAATGTGCGTTATTATTCATTATGTTCTTATCGGATTTCTGCTTCTTTTAAAAGCACTGCATAAAGGTTTACGTTATAAAGGTACAGTGTGGCCAATCCCCCTTGTGGGTATGAGCCAAGAACTTCTAGGCGACAAAACAAACAAAAACAAAACACCGACTCACAACTACTTTATTGGGAAATATAAGCACATAAGTTATGCACAACATAACAAGGACAAAAAAGGCAAAAAACGTGCCAAAAAGCGAGAATTCAAGCAGGCCTGAAGCGAAGCCATCATCGTCTCGTGTGCGCTGTATAAACCAAGATGAAGCATACCAACTTTCCAATCTTCTATTATTATTTTAATGGCAGTTATCTACCAACGCGTTTGCACTTTCATTTTTAGTAGATTTGTGATGAACACGGGGGCAAACCCAATTGTGAGTCACATTGGCGCCGTGCATTTTTGTGCTCATACGGTAAACTAAGTTTGTTTCTTCAAGCCATATACAGTTTTGATGTAGTAACCGGATCAGGAAACATCACTAGTTATGTGAGAACATCATCAGGTAAATAACAGCACAGGGAAGAGGAATGTAAGGTGTGGTAACTACATATACAGAGGAGCTTTTTTTTATTTATATGTACCACATGTCTGGAATAACATGTCCCAGCAAACCATTTTATTGCGATAGCAATTATATGTACAGTCCTCGGCTGTTTTGTTTTGTTTTTTTTGCTTTCGTCATCATCACCGCCACCGTCACGTGAACTTATTACGTGAACTTATTACGAGCTGGCAGCTGACCAATAGTCCCTCGAATACAACGTAAAGCACCAAGTGTGCCAGTACGAGACCCTCGTTAATGAATAAGGGAAAGAAGTGTATACCTAAGGGCTCGTTTTTCCCTGTTTTGACACAATATTATTGAGATCTAACAGACAGTAATGCCTGCCCCGCCGCGGTGGTCTAGTGGCTAAGGTACTCGGCTGCTGACCCGCAGGTCGCGGGGTTCAAATCCCGGCTGCGGCGGCTGCATTTCCGATGGAGGGCGGAAATGTTGTGTGCCCGTGTGCTCAGATTTGGGTGCACGTTAAAGAACCCCAGGCGATCGAAATTTCCGGAGCCCTCCACTATGGCGTCTCTCATAATCATATGGTGGTTGTGGGACGTTAAACTCCACATATCAATCAATCAATCAATCAGACAGTAATGCCAAGGAATGTACAGGGGAAGTTATTATATATATATATATATATATATATATATATATATATATATATATATATATATATATATATATATAGCTTCATAGCTTCAAGAGGGAACATTATGTCGGCAAATTTACCATCCTCTCGGTAACCAATGGGTTCCCGTCATTCCTCGCTCACTTCGTCTGTAAGTTCTACAAGCGTTTAATGACGATGTGACAGCTGGCCACTTAGGGTTCCACAAGACCTACGACCGCCTCATGACTCGCTGCTTTTGGCCTGGCCTCTCCACTTCTGTCGCCAAGTACGGTCGCTTCCTGCGCGTCATGCCAGCACCGAAAACGTACCACGTCTCCTTCCCGCGGGGCCATTGCAACCACTGCCGTGCCCGTCCACTCCCTTTGAATTTGTGAGCATAGACTTATACGGACCTCTTCCGCTTACGCCAGCCGGTCATCGTTAAATGTTACTGCCGCAGACCACCTTACTCGCTACGCGGGGACGGCAGCTCTTTCATCTGGTGCTACCTCTGAAGTAGCCGATTTTTCCTTCGCGCCATTATTTTACGACATGGCGCACCGCGTGTGCTCCTTAGTGACCGTGGCAAGACATTTCTTTCACATGTCCTTGCTGAAGTCTTACAGGCCTTTAACACCATCCACAAGACCACATCAGCGTATCACCCAAAAAACTAATGGTCTGACTGAGCGTTTTCACCGAACTTTGTCCGACATGATCTCTATGTACGTGCACCAGATCACAAAAACTGCGACACAATACTTCCTTTTGTCACGTTCGCATATAACACTGCCATACAGCGTACAAAACGAATTTCAGCCCTTTTTTCTCGTGTATGGCCGTGTACCGACTTTTGTTCTGGGCACCACCTTTTGTCCACATCTTCCAATCCATCTTCATCTCTCCCGGAAGAGTTCGCCGCTCGCGGTCCGCCCACTGCCGTGAAATTGCCCGCGCCAACACTGCTACCATTCAGGGCAAGAGAAAAATCGACCTTGATGCGAAGTGTCGAGTTGTTGTGTTCCGCCCAGGCGAAGAAGTTCCTTTTGTGGACACCTGTTCGTGTACCTGGGCTCAGCGAAAAAATTCCTTCACCGGTAATCTCGGTCCATACACCGTCCTGGAACGAACATCTGAAGTCAACTATCGCGTTGCTCCTGTCAACGCGGCTTCTGATCGTCGTCGCCGCCACACCGAGATCGCCACGTCTCTCGACTGAAACGATATATTCGGCGTCCCAACCCTTTCTAACTTGCTGCCCTCTTTCGCGAAGGGGAAAATAGTGTGAGCGCTGACTATGTACTTCCATCTTCATCTGTATGACCAAACCATTGTAGTGATCATCATCGTATGTAACGCGGGCTGGCTTTCTGGCTCGTGCGTCTGGATTAAAAAAGGATAACCTGGTTTGCTGCCTGTACCGGACGTGGTCTCATAAGACATATATTTACACTGCATGGATGTTAAGCCACTTTTTACGCTCCTGTCTCTCGGCAATTGCACACACGCCATGTTCTAGCTCTCAACCACAACAAACTTTCAACCAACAACGCCCTTCTGCGCAGTTTTCCGTTCTGTAAATTGAACAGCGCCACTAGCACACAGCGAGGCTGACCCACATTTCGCGAGCACACACTGCGGCGCTGACCGCAATGAGAGGCGACCATTTCATTTGCATGGTATGAGAGGAGTGAAGATTCCTACGCATCCCAGGCAGCGATGCTCACTGAAACCGAGAGAAGAATGTCGCGTTAACGAAAATGCGCACCCTGTCGTGCGTTTCCTTGGTGGCCCGGCCGACTTCTCTGTCGCATCCCAGGCGTGACTCTCATCTGTTACTACGCCTACAAGATGGTTTCTCTGCAACGCTCCTTGCTCTCGTTGAAGGCCCGCTTGCTTGTACAGGCAATGCGAGCGTTCATGTGCTCGTGCTGCTAGTCTTCGGGGCGCATGGGACGCGCGTTTTGGATTGCTCTTGGCTATGGAGAATAGCAGTACCACGAAGAAGAAATGACGTAAAAACATTAATCATGTCTGAAGACTATGATGATGATGCTATGGTGATGATGAACAAACATTATTCAATTGACAGAAAACCTATAGACGACAGCCACGATGACACGGGCCCTGGTGCCGTATTCGGCCTGCCGTATTAGGTGGGCTTGTAATTGCGAGTTGGATCCGAGGAGCGTAGACTTTATCAACGCTCGTCTGCTCATTCGCCCCTCATGGGGGCCTCCGGGCACGCCCATAGCATGTGGCTCAAGTCTACTCCCTCATTACAGAATTACACTTGTCCACTTACTACACTTATTACAGTTGTCCGCATGAAGCTCAGGCGCGCAGTAAATCACCGTAACCGGACTCAACATTATCTTTCTTACACCATGAAACGTCGAGTCTATGCAACAGAGATAATTAATCATGTTGTCACATTCTTTTGGTGCTGAATACTAGATCAACTAATACTTAGAACAAAGAGCTGAGCGTCTTATTGGGCGTACTCGTGCCCAAAATGTTCAAGGATGTCAGTGAATACAGCAATCAGTCTATAAAACCTAATCTACAGATTTCACGTATCAGTTATTCATACACGGGACGTACCACAGCCACTGCAACACTTGGGATATAGCAGTCTATTGTTAAAGGAAACACCGGAGTGTGTGGTGGCCAATCAGCACCACCACCGGTGTGCGACTGGGATGAGTTTCGCGCACGCGCAATGCCCACTGTGAACGGTACTGAAGAATAATTGAAGTGTAAACGCAATTATTAGAAGACCAGTGGTGCAGGTCACCTCGATAATTGTTTCACTGTGGCGAGCACCATTTCTGTTTCACGCTTAGCTTCTTGTCTTCTTGTTTTTTTTTCTGCGTCTGCCTGCATGTTTTGTTACAATTGACTTTTTTCTCTCCTCATTTTTTCTTTATTTAGTGCGCCCGGCCATTGGCACAGGCACCTTATACCAATTCTCTCAGTCACACAAGGCCAGCGTGACCACCAATGTATAAAAAAATAATATTTTAGAACACTAGCCTTGCCGGAATTCAGCATAAGTAACTTTAAAGCATGTGATCTACTTTTTCAATGACACCGGCTTGAATTATACATTCTGACTCTATGATGGAAATGTTTCGTGTGTTAGCCAATGATTAACACAATGAAAATGAGCTTGTGTTGTGTTTATAGACATTCTTTCAAGTTTATTCTTCCAACTCCCCATTTTACTTGTCCAACGCAGGAGCCAAGGATGTGGTCTTCTTAAGCTCAAAACATTTTTCCTTGCGTCTCTCTCTCTTTCTCTCTCTCTCTTTCTTTGGCTCCTTTTCTGACATTCGTATTGCCGTGTGACTAAGCCCTTCAAGACCTCTCATTCATTTGCCTGCCATTACTCATCAAAGGACCCGTCGCTCGGTCATTTCCGTTCCCTGAACGATTGCTGCCGCTCGAAGACACCAGCGTAAAAGAAATACGCAAATACATTATTACCAAGTGACCGCAAGGCGCACTCTTTGCCTTCATCTGAACGTCGCCAACGGAGACGGAGGAAATAAGAAGTGAATTGGAGTGGGCTGAAAGGTGAGATCGCGTTTCCACGATCGAACTTCCGCGAAAGAAGCAGCAAGGCACAAAATGCACGGTGCTATCGGAACCGTCACTTCAACGCTTGTCATTGAGGCCATCTTTCAGTCGCGCAAGGCGTGCGTCGACTTGTCCGCCCTCCCACAACTTTCCTAACCACCTTCGCTCCACTTCCGTTTCCTTCTGCCAGTGTCGTTTTTCATCTCCGTGTCACCCTCTTCGGTACACGTGCTTATTAGGTTGGGCTTCCAGCATTTGAAAATAAAATAAGTAAATATACCTCTTGTTTTCCTAGATCAACAAACAAAGCCAGGTAAGCCACTCAGAAAATAAAACATTCAAGAGCACTGCACAAACACACGTTTGCCACGTAAAAAAAAACAACTTGTCACATAACCGCGTGTTTCGCTGGCAAAGGTCGCCGAAAAACAATAGTGTTCTGTCTGGAGGCGCTGCGTGAGAAATAGACGCTATCTGGCAGTAATTTCAAACCGCTAAAGTTTTCCTAGAATGCAGAGCCAGTGGTAGGTGGCAGCACCATGTCATTAATGCGAAGTGTAGAAAACACCAGTTTTTTTTTTTCGTTCTTGGCGCCGCATTATCAGCGCAGCGTAATAATCCCTCTCTTTGGAATTACGTATCTAGGCATTTTAAAATTAAGAAACACACTACCTAATATTTTCGTATTGATGTTTACCTCCAATATGCGTAACACTTGCTTTCTGATTGACAATGTTCACAAGTATGAACGCAGCCAGCAGATCAGATGGCTGGGTGTGGAGGAAGTGCTTAAACTATCTGGGTAGGTGATCCGTGCGACGGACAGACGAACAGACAGACAGTCAGACATGCCTCATATTCGCGTTGAGTATTCTAAGAATGACCATCGTCTGCAAACCTATGCGTAATAACCCGCAGCGCCGTGTTAGATACCATCACAAAACAACCTCACCTTGCATACATTTAATTAAAAAAATCACAAAACATTCATGCGTCTGAAACTCCACCGCTCCTATGATTACAAAGCCGAGGGATTTCAGAGTTCGTGTATTTACTCATTTATCTGTATATCCATGCATTTGTTTGGTTGTTATTTGTTTTTTAGTTTGTTTAATGAACCATTTTAGCTCCTCAAGGTGCGCGCGCAGGGTAGCGACCAGCTGCCTATACACTGGTCAACCTCCCTGCCGTTCTTTCCAGTTTTCACTTAGTTTACCACGATACTAACCTTGTTTTGAATATTTTTGCTGCTTGTCCGTGTAAAACATGTAGAACATGGTACTAAAGCTGTCTCCCCTACGATAATGTCTTCGAAGCAGCGAACGTATTAGCTAATGAGTTATTTGAATATTGATTAAGATGCCGCTAGATTACGTAATTGGGTGTCCAATTGGCCGGTGCTTTTAATCTGTGCGCAAGTCTGGTGGCGCAATAATAATATAGTAATATCTGCAGTTTCAAGTGGCAAAACTCCAACATGATTAGTTGCTTACCCTAGTGGAGGGCTCTGGATAATTTTAGCGTCTGGCGTTCTCTTCACGTGCACTCACTGTGGGCGTAAACGGGCTTCAGTATTTATCCTCAATGATATGCTACCACTGCTGCGAGAACAGAATCCGCGACCTTCGTTCGGATCAGTAGCCGAGCACCCTGACCACTACACCACTGTGAGGAAGGCCCGATTGGTTTCCTGGCATTTTTTGCAAGAAAAAATGTCCTGTGCGATTGGTGTGAAGACGAACATACCAAGGCTCTTCACGAAGACTTTCTCTTCACGGGTGCAGCTTCACGGAAGACGTTCCTCATCACCCTCGAAAATGTCGCCTGCACCACCCAAGGTCGACATGACAGCGGTTCCCTCGCGCTATGCGCCCCACGCCGAGAGCAGCGTGTGTCTAGTTCAGTGGAATTCCGGTGTCAAATGGTGGCATGAAGCTGACAGTCTAGAAAAAGCTTTTCTTGGTGTCGCTATAGACGCCACCTTGACGTTGTCCAAGCGTGAAGGAAAAATAGTGCAACGACGTGCCGGCACCTGCCCATGACGCCAACGGCGCGGCGGCCAGCGAAGCGTTGAAGCAGCGCAATTCTTTCTGGTTGTTATTATTTTTATCTTGTTTCTTCAACTTACTGTTTGTTATTGTTATTATATGTTTGCTCCGCTGAGGTGATCTTTCTAGTATTCATCCCCGTCTAGCCTCATCCTCTACTTCCTGCTCCACATTTTCTTATCTCTTCTGTAATTTTTTGTACCAAAACTTCGCGATATTTTGCACTACTTTTTGTGGTGAAGTGTGGGTAAGCTATGGTGAAACAGGAGGGAAAAAAAGAAAATGAACAACTGATACAAATTAAATCTAGCCGAGCAAGTAGCCTCGCCGAAATCTCTGTGGATGCAGCAATCCCTAACGACAGAAACACAAAATCAAAGATATACTGTTATTGTGAATGCCCAGAAACAAAGGCACCAGCAGAGACGTCTCTAGATGTCGACCTAAAAAAACGTTTTTTCTCTCTGTTGATAACCTGATAGCGTTTTTTTTTTCCTTTTTCCGTAGGAGGTGTGGTTGAAGTGACAGCCACTCATAACATGAACGCCCGGATGTAATTACCTCCACCCTGTCAGAAATGAGAGAGGAGGAGGAGAAAGAGAAAAGGTTGACCAGAGAAGAAGCGTTTGCAGTCTGTTGTAAAATATGCTAATTGAAGAAGAAATTTGACGTGGCATAAGAAAAGAAAGACGAATATGAAGACACGAGAAGGTTGCATACGTTTGAAGCGTGACCAATCACTATCGCTGCCTGCCGAAGTAAAACTTTGCGTAATAGTATGATGTCACAGAACGAGCGCTAAACAAGAGCGCGCCGCCAAATCCTTGCGACAACGGGCGGCAGAAACGCCGCGAGGTAAAAAGAAAAAAAAAAGAAAGCCAACATCCAGGGCCTCCCGGCGCGCGCTCTCCCCACCGAAGCACGGCTTCGCAGACGATCCTCCTCACCCCACATCGGCGGCCCAGCAAGACCGCGATTTTTCTAGAACGAAGGAGGCGGGGTCAGACCGAGTGAATCATCCTCCGGAGAGGGCAGTCGAACTGTCTCGTGCCTCTCCCCAGCCTTCGCTGCGTATCGCGCCGACGAAAATGACGAGAAACATCTGGAAAGTCGCGCGCAAGGTATTTAACCGGAGCAGCCGAGACGAGAAATCAGGAGAAGACGGAAAGTTAGCGCCGAGCGCGTAGGAATTCCGCCGTGTAGTCGGCGAAGGTTCTGCCCGTAGTGACAGAACAGGAGGAGACGGAAGTGAGCGCCAGAGTGCGTAGAGATTCCGCCGTGTAGTCGGCGAAGTTTTTGGTCCGTGGGGACGGCTCGAGCTACAGGCAAGAGCGTGGGTTTACCGCTATCGAGCGAAGACGCGGGCACAGCTGCGTGTGTGAAGCCGACGGATTTCCGGCGAAGAAGAAGTTGAAGTTTGAAGAGTGGCCAATTGAAGACGGGAGGTTTCCTGGAAGAGAAACTTCGAGGGCTTGCGGAACGACAACGCTGGACTTTGAGTGAGTGATTCTCGGAAGAGTATCATCTCGACTTTGTTGCAAGAACTTTGGACTGAATAGGTTTTCTATCTCTTTAGTCTTTAAGTGTCTTGGTGGTTCAATGCATGCGACTGCATTGTAGTGCGTATCGTTGTCTGTGTCCGTTGTTTTGAGTGTGGCTGATTGTACTGTGTAGTACGTTGTTTGATTGGTGACGTATTGTATGTAACTATTGTGGAGTGTGCATTCTTGTGTAGTGTTTTCGATCTGCCAATTTCGAGAATATAATTTGTTTGTTTATCAACTCTCGACTCTGACTTGTTCTTTGGACCACAGCCGGCGTCCGCTGGCGCACCAATAAGGACCACTCTTAAATTGTCCACGCTTTCGTGGTGCGGTTCGGGGGGCCGATACTTCGGCTCTTAGAATTAGCCCGGCGATTGCCTCCCTAATTAACGGGACCGGTGTGACATATGGAAAGTTGGGCGAGTTGGTTTGGAAAATTTTTGGAAAGACTTCTGCGCGCACACAATGAATGTGCAAATGGTAGGCGAGAATAAAAACAGGCGCGAAACTTTGTGGTTTTTCTCCACTGACAATCGGCTGTGATACACTAAAACCTATAAAAAAATAGGTAGATTTTGTAGCTTACTGCCTAATCTCAGGCGATTCTTTACTCTTAGCACTTTTGAAAAAATAAGGCTGTATGTAAGTGCAGGCGTGTGTTCAGTATCGCAAGAGGGCCCTGTACTCAATGACTTACGACTAATGGGGCATTGCATCCAAACAACTTTTCAGTCCAATACAAAGCTGCGCCCTCGGAGTTCTAACTTCTCGCTCGCGCAAATATCAACTGAATCGAACCTCACACGTGAAACAGGAACACAACATGACTGGTCCCGAATTGGTTGTATTCCGAAACGGTTTTTTGACCACCCACTCAGTAATTTTCTTGTGATGACTTGTCCCCTTAAAACATACCCACCAAAGACTTGTCCACCAAGGACTTGCCTACTGAGGACTTGTTCACCGAGGACTTAACTACACATTACTAGCATCAACACTGAATAACCCAACCACTAAATCTCCGGGATAACACAAAATTATTGACCGACACATAATTGTGACCACGAATAATTCACGATTCAGCTCTAAAGATATAGTGGAAAAGATGCAGAGCTGAGCAAGAACGAGAAAGCATACAGCTGATTCAAATAAAATATACTAGCCAATATAACATTTATTATTTAGCTATTACGCTGTAATGATTTAGCCTTCAGAAGAATTTTATATAACAATTACACCTCAGATATTCAACTAATTCTATTATTTGTGTTCTCTTTTTGTCACAATGTTCCAAATTATTTTAACAGTTAAAACAAAGTAATACCATTCCCCTAGCTTGGATAACCTAAAGGTATTGACTTGCATTAACCACCGACTTCTTGGCCCATCCCCCTTAGTGGGTGAGAGCCACAAAATAAAGGATCAAGCAAGCAAGCAAGCAATAAGCGGAAAGAATGGGAGGTTAGCCAGTTCATAGACTGGCTAGCTACTCTGTGCAACAGATTCACTTCTCTAGATAGAGAGAGAGATTAAACGCTTATTAGGCTTTTCATTAAACTGAAGTAAGTGGGGCCCTTCGTCTGGAGCGCCACCGGCTGGATAGCACTAGCCAGCAGAGCTGTATATATTATGGTCAGGAGTTGATTGTTTCAGTTACTGTATCAGCATTATCCTGAGTTTAGGACGCTGCTATCACCATACGAATTGGGTGTACTCATATAAAAGTCCAAGCTAATTATATTATTCTGTCCTCTAAATATTTATCATTTGCGGGAATGCAGACAGTTTCTATTAATTCATTTCTCCAATTTGAATTATATCTACTTGCTAAAAGAGTTACTGACATAAATTTATACCGTTGTGTGTCGTGTTCGTATACACACGTGTGACTGAAACGAAGTCACCGAAATAATGTGTCTTGTCTGTGTTGCACTATGTTTCATGGCTCTATTTTAGGCGCTTTTTTTTTGCACCTTAAGGCTATACTTTCGAAAGTGTGCATCGCTTCTTTTATCAAGCACGTAAAAAATGGTTTTACTGATAATGACTTTCACTTTTATTTATCTTTATTAAAATAAAATACGTCTAGTGGCATGTTCAGGTACGCTGTCTAAGTGTATGTGACCAAAAATTATGTCACGTGGTTGGAACGGTGAAGAAGTAAGCAGCGAGATATCTGAAGACATCTATTTGCTTGGCACATTTGTGCCTGCAGGAAAAGGAATGCTTTGACGCAGCGGGATTTGCGACGAAAAATGTCCCAGTTTTATTTGTGAAAGCCATTCATAGTAAGTTAAAATGAGAACGCGATTCAATGTAAAGATAGCGCTGTTCGTAATATATATTTGTGTAACCGGCAGCGCACGTAAAAACAGAGTCTCTGAGTTGTCTTATCTGCTATGTCTCTACGTTAGCGCTGCTTGACTACGTCCCGGTTAGCAGTTTCAGAGATGAATTTTGCTTTTCATAGCAACGTCGCCATCGGTGAAGTCTCCAACGACTGGGTACAGAGGCACGTTGCACAGAAAAATAACCAGCACCAGAAGAGTATCTAGTCCCGCATCTTATTTGGACGTTATGTACACGCTGCAGCGTCTAACAATACATAATTTTTCAGGAACCCTACGACACTCTGATTAGCTACTAGCGTTATTTGTTGTAATTACCTTTCTAACAAGACCAAAAAATGCATGTAACACATCATTGCGAACGTCTTCCTTTTTTCTCGCTGTGGACCGCAGGAATGCATGATGCAAAAGGAAAAGTGAGAATTGCGCCTTGATTTAGGCTGCATGTTAAACTGCTGGAGTGAAACGAATTCTTATGCAATACTACTAATCATTCGTTGGGGATGACAGATCCTTCTCTCCGCAAGCAACAATAGGCTCTTCATATTTTATTGTTTTGTGAAAAGTATTACAACGCACGCATCGAGTACTTGTGACTCCCGAAACACGAAAAATAATGAATGCTGTCAGGCGGAACAGGAAGTAAATGGAAAAGCCCTGACTGGAGATCCGCCCTTCTTTGCCGAAGATGAAACCCAGATGCACCGTTCGTCTTACGGACCAATAACTCGCTGCAACAACTCCGCCACCGCCACGCCGTGTGCTCCCCTTCCCTTGTAATAGCCTGACGGGGAAGCATGTGAACAGGGTAAGAGAGCGGTGGTACAAAGTGGATGAAGCACCTGCTCTGGTGAACACCGTAGCGACTACAGTAATCCGATTAGGAAGCTACGCGATCATCGTGTAAATTGGTGCTCCATTATTGTCTCCGGGATCAACCAGAGCACACTCCAGCGATCGCCCGCAGAGGGAACTGAGCAGAGCGAAAGCAAGTGCAGAGGTCGAAATGAAAGTAGACGGAGGTTCCTGGGGCCATTGCTGTTTTGGGAGAAAACTGTAGGTGAAAAGCGTCACTAATCGATCCGATATCCAAGCTCGTGATCAATCCACCCCTAGTTCTACACATACGCATGGTGAGAAGCTGATTGCATGATCGATCTGAAGGATACAAAATGTTACATTCCGATCCTGTCACGAGTCAGAGACTACCTGCTAGTGCTGTTCAGGAAAGCGTATCGAATGGCCCGCACTCGTAATCGGCTGAAGATGAAACTACTTTTAGCCAGCCTAAAAGATAGTTGTTAACAATAAAAGAATTGCCTCTTTTAATAATTGAAATCAGTCCTTTGTCCCTAAATAGTTATTTAGATATGGACGTATTTTATTATGCATGCATATAAAAACTGTTTTAGGTCGAATCGTCCGCAAGGACGAGCGAACGGTGTTAAGAATAGTGGTCAACGTATCTATAGAGTCAGGAAATTGGTTCAAGAAAAAACCGCCATCTCCACAAAGTAAATAATAATGGAAAAGCTTGCTCGGAGCTGATATGGAGAAGCTGTGAATACCCCGTACAAGTCTTCTGCCATAATACAAAGACGTGACCCGTGAGTTATTATAAGGGTGATTGCATATACACATGTACATACAAAACATGCAATCATTTACATGTCGACGTAATTATGTTCAAAGAATACATTACTTGTTACAGAGCTATGGGATGTGTTTTCCTTTGAAGATCACAATTTTGTAGTCGGTGAAATATGCGGTGAGCGGATCTTGAATTAGAGGTTGCAGTTGAAAGTTGGAGAAGGCAATGTCAGTACAGGTCCCACTTCGAGGTTCTCTCGCCGCCGTTGCGTGCCGCCTCCGCTCCGCGGGCTTGCAATTCGGGGTCTGCCTGTCGACGAGCCTTCTCCGCAACACAATGTGCATATAATGCCTTACGGATGTGTAGCGGATACCTCGCTTATCAACAGAATGGCGAGTGGCATAGTGGGGGCTTTCCTACTTCATGAAAGTTACGGTGCACGTGCAGTGGGTACATTGGACGGCTGCGCCTGTAGCGTACTAGGTACACGTCAAGGGACATGCCTCGAGCATAAGAGTTTAGGTGAGCAAGCTTCAAAAAGAATATATTCTGGTGATTGATAGCCGCCAAGATGACAGAGGAGAACGAAGTGAGCAGCACAAGCAGCAGCTATTCTTGCTATGAGGATGACAACGTTGGAACGCCTTTGTTGTGATAAAAAACAACCAGCCAACCGACAAACCAATCTCTGAATACAGACTAATCTGTCCACGTCGCACTGGGGTTACGTCCCTTGTTTTTCCCGCGTTGCGGCACTGTTGGGGATGCTGGGTATCAATCCCAGTATTGAAAAAAGTATGTTAAAAATGTTCATTTTTTACTATGCATCACTTGCCTTAAAAAGGAAGCATCCAGCTCCTTCGCCAAATAATTCATTTTTTTATTGCTTTGATAACCTCTATACACTTACCTGTTTGAAATCTTAAAGTATACAAAACAAAAGGGGTTTTCAGCCTGTTCTCTGGTCTCACTAAACTAACATTTTTGTAAGTGGCTAATCCTACGACTTGTAACTATTCTAGCATAATTACATACTCTTAAGCTAACACGCTTAAAACTAAGTACTGAGATAAAAGAACCGGACAAGCACCAAAATTCAAAACGCAGGATAAAGAAGACGAAAGAAGAAGTCTTGTCTGTGTACCACGCTATCACAACAACCACTAAAATAAAAAACGGCATCGAGTAAGGTGCTTAATCGGCACAGAAAAATTAAGAATTCTCATGACGAGCACGAGCCAAATTCAGTCACTTGACCTCCAAAAACTCCATCAACCATCTTCAGTTGCTTTCAGCCATGCAAAACGAGTTGTCAGCAATGAAGAGGCTTAATCAAGTGAAAGTCACAATAATGTCACGGGGTCGTGACGTGGCCGAAGACAGGAGACTTCGTGTTTGGATTTAACTGTTTATTTGGGCGAACCTGTGCCCAGTAAACGGAAAGTACGATTACAGTAGCAGTCTTGCACAGATACCAGTCTCGGACTGATTGCGGCGAGCGGAGCGTCGGCCTTCGTTCAACAACTGACAAGCGGCGAAGCGCGTCGGCATTTATACTCTTGCCGTCGAATGTTCTAGCGTTATCGCTGGCGGTGGCGTAGGTTCCAGAACAATCTGTACCGTTCGCACAGTGGGCGTGATCTTATTGAAATGATCTACTACAGTCCGGAACCTTCTCGAAAACTTCAGGCGCGGTTTGCACTGAGAATCGTGTGGTGTTTTGGGACGATAATGAAAACTTGGGAAATGGAACGTGGCATTGCCCCCCTCCGAAAAAAGGCATCGTCCTGATGCTTTAACTAAAAATGAAGGTAGAATAATAATGCAAGAAAGTACAATGAATAAATTACGATGAAACAATAATACAAAAAAACATTGTTCCAGTTTGTTAACGCGCATGAAACGGCTTGAGGCGCGCGACATGCACGACTTCAGGTCGCGATCGGCGTCGTTGAGAGTTCGTGATGCCGTCGGGGACAACCTCGTAATCAAGTGGGCCGAGTCGTCGAACCACCCTGTACGGTCCGAAGTAGCGTCGCAGAAGCTTTTCACTTAGTCCACGTCGGCGTATCGGCGTCCACACCCAAACACGTTCACCGGGCTGGTATTCCACGAAGCGTCGTCGAAGGTTGTAACGGTGGCTGTCTGTCGTCTGTTGATTCTTGATACGGAGACGCGCAAGTTGTCGGGCTTTTTCGGCACGTTGAAGGTACTCGCTCACATCGAGGCTTTCTTCGTCGGTGACGTTGGGTAACATGGCATCGAGCGTCGTTGCCGGGCTCCTTCCGTCGACCAATTTGTATGGAGATATCTGCGTCGTCTCCTGCACCACCGTGTTGTATGCGAAGGTCACATACGGAAGAATGGCGTCCCACGTCTTGTGTTCGACATCGACGTACATAGACAGCATGTCGGCGATCGTCTTAAGCCGCTCGGTGAGGCCGTTGGTCTGTGTGTGGTACGCTGTCGTCCGGCGGTGGTTTGTTTGGCTGTATGCCAATATCGCTTGAGTTAAGTCGGCAGTGAATGCCGTTCCTCTGTCGGTGATAAGGACCTCCGGGGTGCCGTGACGTAGGACGATATTTTCGACGAAGAACTTAGCTACCTCGGATGCACTGCCTTTTGGAAGGGTTTTGTCTCGGCGTAGCGGGTGAGGTAGTCGGTAGCTACCACGATCCACTTGTTTCCAAAAGCCGACGTCGGGAACGGCCCTAGTAGGTCCATACCAATCTGCTGGAAAGGTCGACAAGGTGGATCAATTGGCTGCAGAAGTCCCGCTGGCCTTGTCGGCGGTGTCTTGCGTCGCTGACAGTCCCGGCATGTCCTCACATAACGAGTGACGTCGGTGGTAAGACGTGGCCAGTAGTACCTTTCTTGTATCCTCGCGAGCGTGCGAGAAACACCAAGGTGCCCTGCCGTCGGATCGTCGTGCAGGGCCTGCAGGAGTTCTGGTCGCAGAGCTGAAGGCACCACAAGGAGGTACTTGGCTCGAAGCGGTGAAAAGTTTTTCTTTTGTAGAAGACCGTTTCGTAGGAAGAACGACGCAAGTGCGCGCTTGAATACCTTCGGGAATTCGGCGGTCCTGCCTTCGAGGTATTCTATTAGGGCCTTAAGTTCCGGGTCGGCCCGCTGTCGTTCAGCAAAGTCGTCTGTAGTTATCGTTCCCAAGAAGTAGTCGTCATCCGGGTCGTCTGGTAGCGGTTGGTCGACAGGCGCACGAGAGAGACAGTCAGCGTCGGAGTGTTTTTTGCCGGACTTGTAAATGACAGTAATGTCCTATTCTTGAAGTCTCAGGCTCCATCGTGCGAGGCGACCGAAAGGGTCTTTTAAGGTGGCTAGCCAACACAAGGCGTGGTGATCGCTCACAACTTTGAAGGGCCTGCCGTAGAGGTAGGGGCGAAATTTCGACGTAGCCCAGATGATGGCGAGGCACTCCTTTTCTGTTGTGGAATAATTTGCCTCTGCTTTGGATAGCGATCGGCTGGCGTAACTAATAACCCTTTCAAGTCCGTCAGCCCTCTGCACAAGAACAGCGCCAAGACCTACGCTGCTTGCGTCAGTATGTATTTCTGTCTCGGCGAATTCGTCGAAATGGGCAAGTAACGGAGGCGTCTGGAGGCGATGTTTAAGCTCCTGGAAAGCGTGTTCCTGTGGCGTTTCCCATTTAATTTCCACGTCGGCCTTGATAAGGTTAGTGAGAGGATCGGCAATGCGGGCGAAGTTTTTCACGAACCGCCTATAATAGGCGCACAGGCCCAGAAATCGGCGCACGGCCTTCTTGTCAGTGGGTGGCGGGAAGTCGGCGATGGCGGCTGTTTTCCGTGGATCGGGACGAACTCCAACCCGGAACTCCAAGTTCGGAACTCCAAGTCCGGAACCTTCTCGAAAACTGCAGGCGCGGTTTGCGCTGAGAATCGTGTGGTGTTTTGGGACGATAATGAAAACTTGGGAAATGGAACGTGGCAATAAGAACATCATCGTACACCTACTCGTGGGCATTTATTAAAGGGCATTTATTAAAACAGGGATCTCATTCTTGCGCAGGAAATAAACAAATTGGTGGTGTGAAGTCATTTATTTCGGGCTACTTCTGAGTTAGTGTCGTAAGAAAGACTCTGCCAGAAGCCCCATTATAGCTACAAAGAGAGGGAGAGGATTGTCAAACGTCTCTGGACAGCAAATCATGTTTTGCGAAAAGAGATAGTAGCGCGCCAGGTGGCTTCGCGCCTTCAGTATATTTACATAAACTTAACGTGTGGTTCACTTAAGATCAACGAAATAAACAAGAACGTGGAGCACCTGTCGTCCCGAATTCCCAGGCTAACCCGTCCTCAAAAATCACCTTTGCGAACAAAATAATTATTACCGAAAGCATTCTAAATCTGGAAGTGATATTGCTTTCAAGATTACCGTGGGCGGACATTTCAACGAATGCTGTTTTGACAACCTTGCGCCTGTGACTCCGTTACTGCTTCATTGTATTGACCAAGCTCCATTCGTAGCTACTGTTTCAGTCATGTCTGTTTAAATAGATTATCCCCGTAACATCAATTACAGTAACTTTATTATTTCGCATTCATGGCAATACAGTTTTGGTCTTTACTGTAGAAAGAGATTATCTTCGAACATAAGTACGTTAACTTTATTCTTTCGCATTGACACGAACAGAATTATTCAGTCGTCAGCTGCGCAAAAAAATGCGTTAATGCAAAGCGCAGTACTTCAAACAATTGTATTGTTTCCACCCGTCATCAGATGTTTCTCTCATTTTCTGGTAAATCCACACAATCAACTACAAGCAGAGCCGAAAGGTATTTTCCGCACTCTTGTCAACACTATTATATTATAGCGTTCGCAACAACTATTATCATCAAACAGCAAACTCTTTTTTGTCAACTTTTTTATCATTTGCTTCTCTCCCAGAACGCGTGCGTCGCTATTGAAATACACAGAAAAAAAACAGAGATCAAGACAGAAAGAGATAAATAAATAGAGAGAGATAAGTAAAGAGAAAGACAGAGAGGAGGCGAGAAGTGGAAGAAAGGGAGAAAGAAGGAAAAAGGAAAAGAGTCACGTAAAGCCATGAAATTTTAGTCACGTGACACATTCTCGCTGATATCACGTAACACTAGTCACGAGAGTTGAAATCACGCAACACTGCATCAGTGACATGTTACCGCCAAAACAAACCATGTTTAATCGAGGTGGAGACATAGGCTTTGCCCCACATCTTCTTTTACGGAAGTACGAACGCTAGCTCCGCTGTCAATTCCAGCCTTGTATCACTAGTACAAACTGCGCCTTTTTAAATGCGAAGCATTTCTTACCTAACTTCAGTGACTTTCTTTCTATCTATCTATCTATCTATCTATCTATCTATCTATCTATCTATCTATCTATCTATCTATCTATCTATCTATCTATCTATCTAGCCGCCTACGACTTTTAGCTCTCCTGGCCGTTTCGATATTGGTATCAATACCAAACTTGGTATGGCATAACATGACAGTATGAAGAACGTGTTTGACTAGTCATAACATGAAAATCATGACATGTATGTCATGAATGTCACGAGTTGAATCTCATGATCTTGCTACCCTTGCGTTGGTTTCGTTCACATGACATGCTGCAAAACTGGTATGGTAAGACATGACTGTATAGCGAACGGAAGTGACAGACGCTAACAAGAAAATCATGACATGAGCGTCATGTACCAACATGACTACACGCCACACTCATGTGCACTCGCGGCCGTTTCGCTAGCTCCACATATACCAAATTTGGTATTACGGGACATGAATAGACGACGAATCTAAATGGCAGGTCCGAACATGATAATCATATGGTATGTGTGTCACGTAAAACATGACTACATGTACGCTCATAGCGTGCTCGCGGCCGTTTTGCTAGCTCAACATATGCCGAATTTGCTATCAGGTGACATGATAGATGACAAAGGTATATGACACGTCCAAACATGATAATCATTACATCGAAGTCATTTACGGCATAATTTACCTCCGCCTCAAAACTTTGTGCTAATTTTAAAGTGACATATCAACCTTCCTCATTCGTGCTTCACATATCATCGATTCCCACTGTACGTGGGACCTGCCTGTGTGCGTGTGCGTGCGTGCGTGCGTGCGCGTGTGCGTGTGCGTGTGCGTGTGTGTGTGAGTCAAAACATTTTAATAAGTATGTACTTAGCGGTTGAAGGGCGAACTAGGGGCCGGATTTCGCTATCGCGTTCAACTCTTAAAGGCGAAGCTTAAGGGCCCCCCAATTTATCTGCAATCAGCAAGAACTAAACAGACCAATGACATAGCCATATAACACTGACACTTTTCAGATTGGCGCGTTTAAAAATAGCATCCAAGGAACTGTAAAGATGAGTGTTTTCATTATTCTTCGCCACTATACACGAAGATACTGTGATTAAGCTTAAACGAGTTCCAAAAACCTTGTTGCTATGTTTTCATTTTCACTGTTTTCGGTGTATTCGCTTATAGCCTTCGAACAAAGGAAATTTCCCGCATAAAAGCGCCCTTCAAGCGTTAACTTAATGCATTCCATATTGGAAACAAACAGCAATATGCGGTAAACTAATGAGATCACTTGCGCCGACGTGGAGCCTTCCAGACACGATAAAAAGTGATAAAATGACAATAGCCTTTGAGCCATCCAAGAAACATGAGCTAGCTTGCACCAAGTTCATTCAAACATATGGAGGAAGCTAGTTTAGCTTCATCAAAAGGAGACAATGTGCCGGAGCTAATAATTAATTAAGAAACAAAAGTTTCCATGTCTGTGGCTTTATTACAGAACACGTCTTACGCTTTGTCGGCATACGACGCGCTGACACAAATTTGTGCGCATGAATGTTGTAACTTGTTCATTGCTATTTCAACATTCCTCTTTGTTTCTGATAAGTTGGAACAATGGTGTTTACGAAAGCTGCTAGAACCGGTGGCGTATAAGGCGGGCCCCACTCTTTCACCAGATGCACCTCCACTGGAGCTATGAAAGGGTCTTCACATGCGTTTGCAAACTAATTAACGTGCAGTAAAGCTACAGCCGATAAGACTTGTGCGATTCACCAATGATGCCCGCGTATGGTAAATATATCGCACGTGCTTTCCACATCTCGTCATGAGCTCCGAATTTCTTTTTTTTTTCTGCCGATGTGTTTTCTGATTCGCAATTTTACTACAGTGGCGACATCAACATTTCTATCTCACTTACACGCACTTTCATTTAGGCTAAGCTCGGTAGGAAGAGATTTCTGGTTGAGAATGATGTCGGTATTGAGTTGGAGCCATAATCACTGCGCAATAATAAGCGCCTATGAACAGCCTCTTCCTTTTCAAAAATATCTACCAATGAGTCATCATGAAAATACCCAATCGTCACACCTTTCAATAAGGCTTGTTTTGCTTTTTTCGGTGTTTTATATATGTTTTAGTTTGTGTATGTTCTATGTGTTGTTTTCTTTTTTGTTTTGTTTTTGTGTGCGAGTACTTGTCAGTGCAGTGCATCCCTTGTAATTTAATAACTGGTGGGCTTTTACGTCTCAAAACCACTTTATTATTGTCAAAGATGCCTTTGTGGAGGACTCCCGAAACTGCTATGAGCTGGGGCTTTTTAGCTTGTGCACCTATGTCTAAGTACACGACCCGCTAGTATTTCACCTTCATCTAAATGTGGCCGCTTCGGTCGGGATTCGATCTCACGTTCTTTGGGCCAGCAGTCGAGTACCATTATCATTAGACCACAATGGTGAATTTTGTTGTGTTTTGTTGCATTTTGACGGCAACTTTTCGTGGTTAGAATTTTGCCGGCAAGTTTAGAAGCTTGGAATTGGATATATGGATATTGGCTTTGTGTAGTTTGCACGAATGGAACAACGCTTCAGGCTGCGACATTCTGGGTTCCTAATGCGGAGAAATCGTGCATGATGCGTGCGAGAGGCTGCAGCTTCCCCCACGGCCTTCATTTCTCTTTTCACTCGCTATGCCTTTCACCAAATTACTCTGGCAAATTTAGCTGTATTTATTCTCGTTCTCTTTTTTTCACTCTCTCTCTCTCTCTATTTGTCTATCGGTATTCTTCGTGCATTGAAGCAAACCTGCCCATCACAATACGATGATAATATTTTATGGGTCAAAACCACGATACTATTCTGAGGCATGGCGTAATGGAGGGCTCCAGAAATTTTAGATCGCGTGGTGTACTTTAACGTGCACTGGCATCGGATAGTGCACGAGCAAATACCATTTTGCTTTCATCTAAGGGCGACCATAGAGCCTGAGATCAAACCCGCGTATACTTGCCCATCGTCATGCAATGTACATTGCGAAAAATTGTATGCGGACCACAGGAGAGCCTCGGAAATTGTCTTTTCCGCCATATGGTAGCGAGCACTCTGATGTCGACAGCATTGCGCTGGCCGCGCATTTGACACAACAGTGTTCCCGACAGTAGACGGGTCGCCACAAGACGGCGCAGACGGAAATTTCGGCACGTGCTCCAGTTACTTGTATGCTGTTGCTCAAGGGCGCAAACACAGTTGAGAGCAACATAAGAGGGAACACTGAAATTAGCTTCTAAAATGATAGCTGCTAAACGAAACTGGAATGTGCGAAAGTGTTCACGAGACTAAGTTCTCAACCGGCAAGGTGTCTCTTGTAAATGAATACGTCGCATTCATATCGGCACATTACCAGTAATCACTGATTAAACACCAATGAGCTAGTCTCATTTTAATCACTCACGAAGGTACAATCTTTCAGTCGCCGTGAAGCATGCGGGAAAAAAAACAAGCATCCACTTCAGCCCTTTCGTTGAGCTTTACGCAGTCGAATAAAAGAATAAGTCGTGCCATCTTGCACAACAACAAGTTATTTGAACAAAAGGGTCGAATGAAAATTCCTTCCAAATAGTCCTATACTGCGTCTTGTAAGAATGCACCGTCTCGTGTAGTTCTGTTATGCAATAAATACGTCTACTCAAGATAACACACCTGACGATGATGATGATGATGTCCACTTTTACGTCGCTAAACAAATGGTGTTCCTCCACAACGTGCACTGACACCATAACAGTGCGCGGTCCTCCACCATTTCGCCTCCACCGAAATGCGACCGCCGCGGCGGGGATCGAACCCGTGACCTTCGGGGTCAACAGCCGAGCACTGTGATCACTGATTCACAGTAGTCGGCAGAGAGATCCTTATTTGACAAGAATAGCGTAAACAGACGAGAAAAACCACACAAGAGATTACTAATATTATTGTAGTAGTAGTAGTAGTAGTAGTAGTAGTAGTAGTAGTAGTAGTAGTAGTAGTAGTGCTAGTAGTAGTAGTAATTTTATTATTATTCAGAATTCAGTCATCTTAGGTGCTTCCGGAAGTTATGTACAAGGTTATGCACAAGATGCCGTTTCCTCCAACGTGAATATGCGACTGTGATCTGGAATAGCATTTCGAAACTCAACAGTCTAACACCACTAAGCAGATCCAGAAAAAATTCTTAAGCATATACAACCATGCCTTTCGAGGCATACATATCCATCGAAGAAGAGAAGTGACTATAAAAGTGTGAAATACCACCTTGAAAGCCATAGCACAAGGACGCTGGTTTCACGCTCCAGGAAGATGAATGCCGACCTTACAATAAACTTGATAGTGACAAAATTTGAATTATATAATGCTGAATTGCTTCCAGAAGCCAACTCGACTAGGCGCAACTTGGACATCGTAAATTCCACGAAGATTGGGAAGAGAAAAACTACGAGAGAAATAAACTATGAGAATTTCCAGACATATGAAAAGAGGTGAAACAAAAGAAAGAAGAGACGCATCGAATGCACTGCGAAATGTTTGGTCGGGAAAAACCAGCGAGCCCGACCAGCCTGCTCATCGATCGCACAGGTTCTCGTGGAATCCCGAGCTGATTAGAATTCCGTCCAAGCGTAACCCCGTGTTTCTTTTCTGCCACTGATCCAGTGCATCTTCGAAAGATGTAGTAAGATGCGCGTTCGAAGGGAGCGTTGCGACGAACAAAATAAAGGGCGAATTCCCAAGTATTTGTTTCTGAAACAGGGTTTACAAAGATACCTTCTCTTCCTTACCTGGCTTTCCTTTCACGCATGGCGCGGTGGCCTCCGTTCGGGAACGCATACGTGACGCGGATTTGCGTTTATTCCGCCGATTCGTCGAGCATCGTTTCCCTCAATGCAACTTTCCAAGCGGGCTGCCGGCGCCGGAGGCACATTGAGCGAAACCAGACGAATGCGAGAGGCCGGACGTCTCACTTGCAGCAAATTTTTACGCCGATCGCTTTGAGCTTTCTCGCATGCCGTCTGCTAGATACAATGACGCGATAAAAGGTAATACATGAGCCTAAACCTGTTAGCATACTGTCTTTAGCGGTAGAACGAGGTTGCCTATATGAAGGTGACATTACTGTTTAAAGCAGAAAGCCTCAGATGCCTCCTCAAACGAGAAATGTGACCGTTGCAGTAAGCACGAGTGGTAAAAAAAAATGTGGCTGATTCGTCATAATAGGAATCGGTAAAACATGAAAGTGAAACTTGTCTGCACAGAGGTAGTTGAGAGTTTATTGAGCATTGTTTCACTACAAGGCCGAAGGAATGAATGATACGTACAGCAACTAACTGCAAAGTCACACGAAGAGCGCAGCAGCTTGAAACTTTGAGCGTGCACCTCAATCCGAAAGCACGCGCTGTCATGTCATGTAACTATGTCCGAAATAAACTGAAACTGAAACTGAACTGAAATGAGCAGGCACAGAAAGAGCGCGGACTAAGAACTGTCCTTAGCTGAAAACTTAAAGCGCACTGTATACACAGAAAGAAAGGCACATGAAACGAGCGCTCAATATTACACAGGATAAGCGCTAATAACTGCCACAATTCTCACTCCTTCGTGTGTGAGCAGTGTGCTCATTTCAGTAGATGTGGCTGCGGCAGCGAACGAAGTCACTTTCGTGCTTTCTCGAATCACGAGTCTGATAATCGCGCGCGCAGGAGAGACCACGCTCCGTGGAGGCGGCGCTCTCCGAAACGCGAGAGACCACAGAGCGGGCGCAACGCACGATCATCGCGCCATCTCTGCTGATGACGAAAACGTGCTGAAGCTTCGCAGCTCTGAGGACAGCCAAATGGTGTATGGTGTATATTAATGGCGCTGTTCTTCGAGATGTCGCTGGTTCGACGCCCCGCGGCAGATCCTTTGCATCTCATTTTTTTTTCTTTGCAATGTGTTAGTATATATATTTTACAACGTCATATCCAAGATGGAAATACGTCAGTGGAGTCAGTGGTGGACCCCGGCATAGAACATTTTCGTGTTAAAAAATCATTGCGTGGTACCATGACCTATGACGTCGTCATGACAATTGTTAACCGGACGTCATGTGATCCCGTCACCTAAGGACGTCATCGCTTGCCCAAAGATGGGCCGACCTTAGAGTCGGCGCAAACCGTCATTGGGTTCAGGGGATTTTGAGAATAGGAAGGAATCGATAAAGTTACTAGGAAGAAAAAAATAACTGCAGAGAACTGCGTAACATGCAGGCTTGTGTGACAGAACTTCGAGTACTATGATAATTGTTTATTCTAAATAATGTGTCTGTGACAAACAACAAGAATGTTATTGCACACTAAATTATTTCTATGATGAAAGAGACAAAGAGGGATAAGCAGTGAAAAACAGGAATGTTGGCAATAGCAGAAAGAAACAGAGCGAACGACGGAACAACAGAAAAAGGAAGCATTAAACAAATGCACGTTCGTTTGTGTCTTCCTTTTCCTGGTTAACTCCTTTTCGCGTTTTTTCCGGCTATGTCGAGCCAACCCGTCCAAGCAACCAGACGCACGTACGATTTTCTACCCTACCTTGGGGGAAAGCGGTGGTTAGGTGGAAAGAGATTTCAATGAACGAGATAGAAAGGCAGCCCTAGTCACGTACTCGCTCGGAAGTGCATGTTACGTCCGCAAACAGTCGTACACTACTTTTAACTTGAGGTACACTATCGATTCCTTGTTTGCATTCTACGCCATCCCCGCAGATAGCCATGGTCCAAGCATCTTGGACGGTGAAAACAGTTTAGAGTCTTGCCGGATTAGTGCTCTCATGTCGAGGCATTGGACATTCTGTTCAGGTGCAGATATGTTGGAAGCGTTTCAGCATCCGCTTCCAAGGACAAACACTCGCCATGAGCCGTGATGGAGCTCTGAATATCAATGTGCCGCATTCCTTTCGTACCACAAATCATAGCATGAATGGATTATTGCGCTATCTCAAATACAGGCTGACCTAGAAAATAACTAATGTGCGGGCAGAATCAGTCTCTCGCAGGATGGCACCGGTCTCGCATTGTTCCCAGTTTCATTTCCTGTTATGCGAGAGTGGCCTAAATGTCTCTGCCTCGGTTCGGCTGACAATAGGCAGTTTTTTCCCCAGTCTCTGCGCGAAGACAGTGGACGACGGCTTCAATATGACGGTGCCATTGTGGCATCTCATCCGTACGCTTACCGCGATGAATAGCCCCGCAGGGGGGAGAGGGGCGACGTGCGAGCAAAGAGCCACTGTTCGTTCTCTCTTGGGAGGAAAGACACAAGAGACCATCGTCCCTTTATGAGCGGATTAGTTTTATTCTACTGTAATGAACTGCCATGTTGTGCTGTAACATCAGTTAGCCTTAAATAATGTTAGTGTTGTTCTTCTTGATTTCGATAGCCGCCGCGTGTGATCTAGTGGTTGTGGCGCCCGAAGGTAGCCGAATTGAATCCCCGCCAGGGCGACTGCACTCGATGTAGGCGGAGTGTTCGAGGCCCGTGTGCTTCGATATAGGTGCATGAACGTCAAACCCCGGGTTAAAATGTCCTAAGCCTTCCAATACGGCATATCTCATTATGACATCGTGGTTTTGGTACGTAAGACCCTAGAAATTGATACTGTGTCTGCTGATATGCTTCCGTTCCCGTTGCACACTAATGAAGCATCTCTCTCTGGTTGTTTTTTTTTTTTGCACGTTTGTAGAGTAGGCTCAAACTTTGCACAAGTTGCTATAATTATGCTATCTGTTGGAGGCTCAACAGCGACCACCGGTTTTTGTTTAGCTTGCAAGTGAGCTGCCAAAATATAAATGCTATTTTTGAGAAGCAGCAGTGGCAACATTCCGCTTTTCTTCTCTGCGATATTTATTTCTTGAACATCTCTAGGGAACTGGGCGATATCATTGCACCTGGAACTTTTCACATAACATTAACCTGGAATCTTGGTCTTGAACGCTAAATTTCTCAGTACTTCATTCAATCTGTCCTTTTTCTTTTTCTTTTTTTTTCTTGATGCCTTAAACAAAAGTCGCGAGTAATAATGCCATGTTTGCTCATCTGACTATTTGCGGTTCTCTTTTTTTTTCCTTTACTTATTCCCTCCTTTTGATTTACTTCCGGTAATTGAGACTGCGAGGAACCATTGAGAAAAAAAAAGCAAAATACCTATCAAGTGAGCGGGAACTTCTTCTTAGCAGCATGCCCTTGGAACT
Source organism: Rhipicephalus microplus (assembly GCF_013339725.1). Classification (NCBI taxonomy): domain Eukaryota; kingdom Metazoa; phylum Arthropoda; class Arachnida; order Ixodida; family Ixodidae; genus Rhipicephalus; species Rhipicephalus microplus. The sequence continues at coordinate 9,781,123 of NC_051170.1, forward strand.
CGCGTGGTCTCGCTGCATGCGAGAAGAGTTAGCGAAGCGGCAAAGCGAGGCTAATGCTATTATCGGGCAACCGCGCGCAGAGCGTGAGCTGCGGGACGCTTGTCCCGGCTAATTGAATATCATGCCATTACGCACCATCACGGATTGTTCTTTTGAGAACTTTACGTACAGTGCTTTACTCTTTGCACACTCACTCAGTGGCACAGACACGCCCAATGGTCAGGTAAGTGCTTCTACAGCCAGAATTAATCAGCTCTCTATGCACAAATATGGTCCTTTATAGTGATTTCTGGCTAGGACATTAAACGTCCATGCGTAGGTCTGCGATGTCCGGTAGCTAGGTCTTACTTTGCTTACGATCACCGGTAGCTAAGTGTTACTTTCATCCTTTTAATCTCAATTATGAGCAGGACAACCAGTCTGCTCTCTTTATTTCAAAAGCCCCGTTAAGTTCCCGTATCACTCACGTTGAACCTTACATCGTATCAAACGATAATGCAAGTTGGCAGCTGGTAATGACACTGTAGACAAAAAGGCGGCTTTCTACCTTGGTTATCGGTACCCCGTGGAAGGGCGATAACCCGTTACGTACTGCCCCACGCTCTAGAGCTTAAACGCCTCCACGACACAACCACCTGCGCCTCATCTATTGCCATCGTCCAAACGTGAGCCTAGCTTATACAACGGTGAAGTCCAGTGCATTGTCAAGACAGAACGACCGAAGCATCGGCGGTATGATGTGCCGCCCAGCCACTGTCAACGCACTGCCTCCCTGACCATGCCGGACATATGCATCTTTCGGAGAGCTTCTTCCTCGCGTCAAAACTGCTCGCAAGAAAATGGCACAATTACGCAAGACGTCGAGGGGGGGGGGGGTCGAAATAGGAGATCAGTCAAGGTGCGCGTGCAGACAACAGCGAACGCAGTGCACTGCGGGCTCCTTTCTCCCCGCCGCATTCACCCCGGTGTCGAGTGTATACACAAGTGGCCCCTACGTCCTGTCGCCGTACACATGATGTGAGGAGCCATAAAAAGGCTTACTCAAATACGAAGGCAGCATACGTCCAGTGAGTATACTGAGGGTTGTCGCTGCGCGGTGCTTGATTTCATCTCGATTTCGCCTAGAAATTTTTGTTCATTAATTTTTTTATTTCTATGGTTTCACACGATTAGGAGACGCACAGTACTGGAGGTCTCAGGATTTATTGTGGTCACCTGGGGATCTTTAACGGTGCCAAATCGAAGTACAGTTTCTTTTTTTATTTCGCCCCATTGAAATGAGGCAGCCGCGACGTGGCATATCCCAACGACACCCTCGAATGTAGACGCTGTGCTAACACAGCAGATAGAGAATCTGGCCTGTTGGATGCACTTGCTCCATGAGCTTCTCACTAGGAACTATTTATTGCCTTTCTATCTACATTTTCCCCTTTCTGTAACCAGAGACATTTCAATTAAACTTAAGTATTTGCATGCTGATACATCCACTCCGATGCTTTAAATGCAGTGTCAAAACTCCGCGTTCATGGGTGTTTATTCATTGCAGATGCACCAAGTTCCTTTTTATTAGGTGCAAAGCTCCTAAAGGCGTGGGTCTGTTCATCTTTTGTATGTATGTACGTGAACCGCCTACAGTTCCACTTTTGCAGACTGCCCACTACTTCGTCTTTGCAAACATGGCAGTACGCCCCATCACCGATCCACCACTTCAATGACCATAAAGCCATTATAATGGAGGGGGAACGGAAGCGACAGATAGCTACCACTTAAGAATAATAAAATTTCTTGTATAAATATATACAGTGTTCGTCCCGTCTTTGATAACGTAGTGGGCGATATTCGCGGATGGTTCACGGTTTAGCGATGAAACCCTCCAGCGCTTCGCCCGACTCTTCATCATTCACTCCATGGATATGCTGTGATTTTTTTAATCAAGTCTTTTTCCTTTTCGCTAATACATATGCATGCAATAAACGTTTTGTGGGTTCTTTCTGAAAAATGTTGGATCGCCAACGTCTGCGTCTTTTTTTTTTTTCATGACGGCAGCCCGGATGCCACCGCTGTTATACAGTTTATTTAAAACTCAACTGCTCATCGCCAGAAGGGGTCCACTGATATATTAATCAGTGATGAATAAAATCTATTATATATGAATTTGAAGGCAAAATAGATATTATATGAGAGAGATAATGAGATTTATTATGCAAATGTTGATACCGTAATTAATTTAGATAACCCAGCGACAACTCAAAATCTATCCGGTTATCACAGTGGAAGGGCATGACAATTCATAGACCCTGCTACTTTAAAATACAAGGCGCACAACAGTCTTGAGAGATGACATATAAAGACTGGTTAACAAGCATGCAAAAGAAAAAAAAAGAAGTGAAGGTAACGCTTTTTTTTTTTTTGCCGTTCTAAAGCAAGTGTCACACTGAACCAGACGTCGTGTGAGGACACTGTGCGGGGTGGCGTGAAAGGAAAAGTGCACATGACAGCTGCATCGTACGTTGTTGAACGAACGGGCACGCTTCCCTTTTTGTTTTTGTCACTGAAGTTTATATTTTCTTACTCTTCCAACTTTCTTGCATTTCCTATCTACGGCAAAGGGTCGAATAGCACCGTCCTACGTTAGCGCCATTTCTCTTTCACGACCAACGGCCGTCTTCTTACACGCTCCGAAGCAACTACACCCTCACCATCTGTCCTCGTTTCGATCTTTTATTCTCGACTTACCGCTGTAGCCAGTTCGTCTTCATAGGATGCAGCCACTTTTTACACACCCAGCCCATACGATCTCTGGCAGCTGCTGCACTTTTTCACCGGCATGGGAAGCTCAAGAAAAAAAAAAGGAATTCATCTAAGGAACGGAAGCGCTGCGCCAAGATGTTGAGGAACCAACCAACCAACCAAACATACAAAAGCCAGGAAACCAAGTAACTGAGCATAACATACTAACAAATGATAGGAATTAAGAGAGAAGAGAGGGAGAGCGATAGCGACGAGTGCTGATTTCCGTGAGGACAACTGTAAAGGCTGGAAGCAACTCTTCGCTTAGCATCCACAGAGTAACTTTTCGCGATTGGTTATGAATGCTCTTCGATCAATGCCGCAGTACGTAATGACATTGCTCATTAGTCTCAGAGCACTGGCAGTGCTTCCGCGACCGGTGCATTTCACCGAGATGTGTATTCGATGTCCTTGAGGGAACGATGGAAGGAAGCTGCCGAAATGCTTCCAAGCGCTTTCTTGGCAGTGGCTCGAGGTCGTCGCTATAGATTTCGCGTGCATTGTATACGCTCTGTCTGTGTATCTGTGTGCGTGTGTATGCGTATGTGTGTGTGTGTTAGCTGTTTACTAGTAACGTGCAGGTTACAAATTAGGTGAGGCCAGAGTAAATGCCATATCGATGTTACATTTCGAAAAATGAAAGCAGCTTCACAGTAGTGGTGTCAAGTACAAAGGATGTATGGAGCTGGGCAGCCTTCTTTGTTTCTCTTCGGTTTCATTCTTCTCCCTTTTCTCCTGTCTTTCTTTTTTTTTGTGCTCTTCTTTTCAGTTTTTCCTGTGCTTTTCATTCTCTTTATTTCTATTTCTATCTTTCTTCCTCCTTATTTCCTTTCTTTTTATCTCTTTCTATTTCTCGCTTACTTCCTATTTCAGTCTTTATACGTAGTTTTTGTATTCATGTTTCACTCGCCATAGCAGTATCAAGGCACTCGAAGAACAAGAGCAAGACGACTTTAGCGTGAGCACGCACCGAATATGCTAAAGTTGGCTACATTTAGCTTTTCCCTGAGGTATAATAATCATCAGGACACTCGAATAACAAGAGATGGAATACTTCTTTTTGGCTTGTGTGTGCACTGACTATAATATGCGACAACTGGCTCTGTTGCATGGGTGTTCGCCTTTCGTTACGACGAGCGACGAAGACAGCCTGCCCCCTTGAAGTGCTCCGCGTTTAAAAACATGCCACTTTCTCCGACTCAAGTAGCTCGGAACATTATGCATCATGCATTCGAAAGGTTTCATGAAGCTTATCGAGTGTTGGTGCAGTATCGTCCACTCGGCTAAAACACATCTTGCTAGCCAGAAGAATACTATTACCATCTAATTATTGCTTAGTGACACTTCCTCCGTTACCTCCTAAACTTACTTTGTGCTGAATGCGTGAAACCAGTCCTCTGGAAGAAAGGGGGCCGCTTGTTCGTCCAAATTTTCTTGAGCTATAATATCCTTTGATCAGAAGCGCGTTACGAAGATGCTCAGCCGTAAGGATTCAACGACGTCGACAGCTGTCACTGGACACACGGTGCTCCAGAACTGTGGCGGAATGAGCCCGAGGCGTGTCGAGAAAAGGGGTGAAAGTTTCAAGAGACGCTGATGATTCTATAGCGTAAGGAACAAACGCAGGGCGCCACCATGCACACGCAAAAGGACGCTGTGGTCAGGGCTCACAAAGGTCACAATTAGGGCGGAAAGATTGGATGAGGACGAAAAGAGGAAGGCAAAGGACGCTTCTAGACTGCAGCATGCGTCCACTGCGCATCTGGGACAACGGTCCATGATTAGGAGACGTTGTTCAATACCCAGGCATGGGGAGACTGCGTTCCTACTTGCTCGACACAAAACTGCAAATGCACCGTGTATCTCGGATGTGGTCAGCAGAACTGCGTCCTATGTAGCCTGCGATGCTTATGAGAACTTGACTTCTGCGAGGAAAAAAAGCATATTGTTGTCGCTCATCCATGAGATCGCAAACCACACCAAGTAAAATTGGACGAAGGGGAATAATAAAATTTAACATATGGGAAGGTTAAAACAACATCACAATTGATCACGATACTTGAGCAACGAAGAGCGAGCAGGCGATAACGACAGACATGATCCGGCTCGTTGTATAACTGCGCCATTTGTAAACAGCGTCTCGTCAACAGCGTATGCATGAGGCAGAAGGAAATAGAAGGAGGTGGGGGGTGCACTGAGGATCGTGGAAACACGGCTGGAAGATTGCCAGCGATTCGTCACAAAGGGCGGCGTCCCGTTGTGCCTGCAACGACGGTAAAACAACACGGAAAAGGAAGAAGGCGCACCACTGTGTTTGCGAGATGTCCTTGTCACATACATCGCTTTGCTCTCAACAACAGCAATACGCTCTTCTTCCTCGAGTCGTAAAAGCGCCATCCATGGATACGCTCCTCCCTTTATTTGTGTGCTAATGAGGAGGTGTGAGCTTTAAGGTCACCCTATTCGTGTACAAGCATACTGCAGTGGTGCATCTGTGGCATTTCCCGCTACTCACTTTTCTACAATACCCGTTCTCGCATGCTGATATGTTACTCCGTGGCTAAGACATACGCCTTGTCACCAAAAAGTATTTTTAGAGAACTTTGACAAAGCGCCAACACATTCATGTGGCAGCATCATTCATGGGGGGGGGGGGGGGGGATTATAGGCGAGAATGTATTTGAGTTTCTGGTGTAGACGCGTGTCAACTAGTTGCGCAGAACTATACATAGTCACTGTTGGACTACTGATGGTGTAAAAAGAACTATCGATAGCGCTATTGATAGTAAGTCTGATGGTACTGCCGATAGTATCGAATCAATCTCGTGAACATACTTCAGCATAAACTTGGTTCCCCGAGTGCATGATATATGGTCAGTTAGGCTCAAAGGCAAGGAAATCAACATACTTCTGTTCATCCACGAGAATGCTTGGAATACATAATTAAGTTCAGCTGCTCATCTGTAGCCACAAGGCAGACGTTACATATGGTGGAGCGGCGGTACTTTAAATTCATACTGCATTTTGGGATTTCAAATTAACGCTATCAAGTAATAATTGCTGGGGTTTCCCGTCTTCGTACCAACCTGTCAAAAGCTTAGTATCTGTCAAAAGCAACATGTAACTGGTTACTTCTGAATGTCAATTTTTATGCATGTATTCGGGCATTTTCGCAGCAAAAATGAATCGTTTCATTCCCGAAGATATCGCTCCCAAATTAAACAACAGGCTTGCAATAGGTTTTCAGCAATGTTATGAAAATATCGCAGGCCAATAACCGCATAAATATTTCAAACACAAACGATAGTATTCTCAATATCAATGCCAACAACGGTGCTATTGTTTGTGCTATCCGTAATTCTATAGATAGTTCCCCGATAGCAGCGCTATGGATGGTTTGTTTACGCTTTACATGACACTCAGTGACACGTGTTCATTCTTACCTCGAAACCCACTTCGTTATTTTCTTTTTATTCACAAAATGGCTGTTCCTTCTTCAGACGTACGATTTGTCACAGCCCTCCTCCCCCCCCCCCCAGCTGTGCTCTCACACAAACGCGTATACAATGTCCCCCCCCTCCTTTGTTAGGATGTAGGTGAAGTTACGAAGCATAGACACACTAGCGCAAAAGAAATCAGTTCTGTTTCAGCCTTCAGGGACACAAGTCCACTTGTCGAAATGTGGGCTTGACACAACCCCTGCTTACGGATTTTAAACTATGAGTAGTTTTAAAATCTACCGACGCCATGACCACGGCCGTGTCCTACAGTGTCACTACAGTGTCCTACAGTGTCCACTCATTTCTCCGGCTTGAGCGGCTTCAGACGGCGACGTTCTTGCCCGGACTCGTACTTCGACGCACTCGCCGCCTACAATCCCTTCACCCATTATAGTGCGTGGGATACAGGCACGCAGCCTCGCTGCAAAAATACAGCAATATCCAATGACTTCTCTAGACGTGCCCGGAAAACCCCCATGTGTACTGCGTTGTGAAGCTGGACACGCGTGGAAAATTCTGCATGCTTTTGTAATAGTTTTCAAATGCTTGTTGAATTTCTTCGTATCTCACCGGGTGTTTCAACGGTCTTTGACCACTCGTGACATCAGGGCATATCTTCCGGCAATAAACATCAATGTTCGCACTGCTACATTTCAACTCTAAGCATCAGACATCTGTGGTAGAAACCGAAGTCTCATTACCTAAACACTAGCAATGGGCGCATGTCATGTACGGCCCGTGAGCAGAGCCGTTCAGATGCTTCGCGTGTTCTACGCACTGCTGATTGCTTCTTGAAAGGCCTTCGTGCAACAAGGCGTGTTCAGATTCTCGGCGAGTTTTATCAACAATGACACCCTGTTTTCGAGTCGCCATTCAACTATATGCCCAAGTTAAATTATTAAGTGCCTTATCTCTTCCCGGCGCTAATTATGACGCGCTGTCTACGAATGTCAAATTCACATAACATCATTTCTAGGCACTCAATATTACATTTTCAGAAGAAACTAAAGTAGTGTGTTGTTTTGTGACAGTGTCAGCAATTGAGCAAAACGTTGTAAATAATTGACATGTAATTGAGAACCCCATCATTCTTCAGTCATGTTTGATTTTGAAGTAAAAATGAGGATATCAAGGGCTCTGAATGTCTGCGCAATTAGTTGTTAGTTGCATTCATTTTGAGAACATTAAATCAATTTTCGACGTTGGTTCTGAAACTAGGCAAGTGTCACCCGTCAAACATCATAGTGCTCTCACCAAATTGATTGGTTTTAGTCATATGCAACACAATGAAGTTTAATAATACATATTGACTATGCAGAATGTTCTAACTAATCTGATGAACAAAGTATATTGTTCTCCTTCGGCTAAGTTGACACAGCTAGCACACACAAACGTATAGTGATCAACGCTGGAGAAATTATCAACGAGAATGAGGTAAGCTTTGACTGTGAAAAACGTTGATACATCATTTCTACGGTAAATCTTTGTTCACTCAGCAGACTCATTTTCTTTTTTTTTTCAGTTTACAACAAGGGTCCCAAACCTACGTTCGCCACGCCTTTTGTCAGTGGCCCATGAACCACGCGTTCCTGCCTCCGTCCTCTGCTTTTTGCAAGGCACCATCTGCAGTCACATTGTGTTTAAATAGAATCCTGGAACAAAAACTCCATATTCCGCAGTCGGTGTCAAGATTTCAGTTATTATGGAGATCGGCATAGATGTTTATCGAGTCCTGAGGTCCAATCACTATTATCTATAAGACAGAATGAGATAAATAGATGAAAATTAAAAGGCAGGATAGTTAACCTGATAAAAAAATTGGTTTGCTATCCTGCACAGTGCCAGAAGAATAGGGATCGGAAAGAGTACAGAGAGTGAGAGAGAGAGAGAGAGAACAAATAGAAACTAAAGCACACACACGCATGCAAGATGCTCTAATCAGAGTCATTATGATAGGCAGATTGGATGCGGAAAGAGCAGTAGCACCTGCACAGCCTTCTTCTGTGACGTTAAGTACTGTCTATGGCACGGGATCATTTCATCCGAAAAAGCTTAGTCGTCCAGTTGATCGAGCACATTGCAGATCAACTGTCTGTGCGAACAGCATTGTGGACATTCTCACAGAATATGCTGAATCGTTTCCGAGTGGCCGCAGTGGTCAGAGGCTATAGTGTTGGTCATTCCTATGCGAAATGCGTATGCATAAGTGAATGCAAAACCCAACCATAACCCACACGTTACGGCTCGGCAAAGTCCTGGAAGAATTCTTAGACTGAAAGTTGAGTCTAGGACATATAGTCATGCATGTTTGAAGTGTGGGTCGTTCCACTGCGACGTGATGAGTTGGCAAGCAAGCATGTGAAGCTGCCGTGCAGCGTAAGTTTTCAAGGCTCTATCATTATCTTATTGTTTTCAGTAATGGCTCATGTATGAATTTGAGAAGAGCCGTCTTCATTGAAATGGTAACGTTATCCAACAACCCTCCCCCCCCCACCCTCTCACTCCAACGCTCTTTAATGCCTCGGCTCTGATGCAGCCAACTTTCGTAACTCCAGGTGAGGTGACCATGAGACCGTAGTTACAGCTTCGCGAAAAATCAACCTCTCTTCTTCTATATGGCAATCTAAGATCATCAAATTACCATTACACAAAACAGATACAAAATGTAAACAAAAACATTAATGATATATTTGGAGATGCTAGTCTGAATTAGAATTAAGCATAATAGAAAGCGCAGCTCAAAGTTCAAGCATGTCTCGCAGCCGCGGGACCCAGAGAAGCAAGAAGATAATTTTTATGAAAAAAAAATGAAGTCGCGCGATAAAACGAAAATGAAATTCTGGTGGGTCTTCCTTTGGCACTTTTACATGAGAACTAGAACATATATACGCCAAACCTTTGATACGATGTAAATTAGTGCTCGTTAGTTTTCTTTCTAGATTTTGTGGTATTTCACTTTTTGGTCAAAGATATATTAATCGGGATTAACTCAGCCTCCCAGGCTGATATATAGCGTGCAGTCTTCGCTCTTTCCAAAAAGTGGCAGCTCAATGTAGAAAGTCAGCAGCGCTCATACAGCAGGGAAATCTCGACTATGGGTCATGGCAGCGTGAAAAGTTTAAGCACAGTCACTATATTGACAGAGCAAAATAACTATTTACCACAAGAAGGCCGGCTCTTAAAGTTTAATGACTCATCTCTCACTCAAAAACTGTAACATGCACGTTGGCACCGCACGCAGCATCAACGGGCCGGGGTCATCCAGAGAAATCAGCGCACTCCGCATAATTAAAGCCACGAGTCGTCCCGGTTTGCAAAAGCCAGATAAAACTTCACAGCAATCAACTGCGCGTTGGCACATCGTCTATGCAGTCGCAGGCACGTCCGCTGTGGCTCGACCGGTGACTCAACAAACTGGACCTTCTCGCATAGGAACAGTCTGTTCTTGTTTTGCAATAGCGAGAGTATTAGCTGTCGCAAGGCGCAGCTCCTTCAAGACACTTCTTGCTTTTATTTTTGTCGTGGTAATTTTTTTTTTCAGAACGGTGCAAAATTGTTCATTTAATCGTTTTTCGAGACTCCAAATTATTTTCGAACGCTAGCTGCTTGCAAAGTTAAACATATTTATTTATATTTTTCCCGTTTCCAATAAAGCGGCGCTTAATTAAGTAAGCAAGGCCCCTTCTGCAGATTCCTAATTCTCATTAAGGCCGAAATTTGGGCTTTGCTTAGGGCCACTTTTTCGTCGTCCTCTGCAGTTTCTTTTGTCGTGTAAAAGTGACTGCAAGCTCTTCAATTCATTTTATTCAAACATTTTTTATATTCCGCATATTAGTGTGCATTAAACAACTGGTCCGGCCTATCATGATGACGCAGTTTTAAGTTTTTTGCGTTAGGTAAGATTTGAACTGTCATGGTATAAGTCCGAGCTCTCTGCTTTGTACATCATGGATTCCCAGAGGCCACCAGTGCGAGATTCTATAAACCTTCATTATTCATTAGAATAAAAAAACTTATCTAAAGTACAGATGAAACCAAATAGATGTAAAAGTTCCACGTGAAAGTTGATGCAAGAAAACGAGGCCAAATTGAGTGTGGCCCTTCTCTATCTCGAAGCACGAAAACTTGTCTGTCCCTAATTCAATAATTAACAAATCGACAGCGCATGCCACCGTGTCTGAAACAAAGAAGCGTTGGGTATGAATATACGCCCTTCCTCTCCCCTTGGAAAGAATAAAGTAGCTTTGTCCCCGATGGTAATGAACATCCTCATGCTAATTTTTTTTATTTATAATACTGCTACTCTCTTTCAAGAGCATTGCAGTTGGGTAGTACAATGATTTTTCGCAAAAAAAAATTAACGAAAGGAAATACAGTTCAAAGCAAACACAAGCATAGCAAAATGACAAGAATATCGCCAATACAATCGAAGAATGCAGGAGTTACACAACGCTAACAGTTTTCATGGAAGGAACACAAAGTATAATGCAAGTTCTAAATGTTGTGCAGGGCTCAAATCAAACTGAATGTAAGAAAGAGGAAAATATATGATGCTTGGTTAAAGAAAGGATGGATGTAATTACGATGCCTTTAGTATCGGGACTGAAAAGGTATTTAAAAAAACTTGAATTGTAAACACTGAGAGCTTGTTTGAAAACGTCCAAACTATTGTTAAGTGCAGGTGTGAACAAAGAAAAATAACCAGAAATGTATCGCTTTATCGATACCATATATGAATCTGGGTCGGGGGCCTTTCATACATAGCTTCTGTTATGCGCGCACAGTTTTTTTTTATTTGTGAAGTAATTTCACATAATAATTCTGTGATGGTGATAGCAGTATCAAGTTTATTCCATTCTGCTATTGTGAGCGGGAAGAATGAATACTTAAATGCGTCGTTTTTACATACGCATTATCTCAATGTGTGTGCATGCTTGTTACGTGTTTGTCGGGCCTAGGAACGTGATGCGTATTTGGAAGTATTTACCTTGTAGGTATTTTTGATTAGCTGGAACGAACATTTTAAGCGAGCGTGTTTCACTCTTGTGAACAGTGTTTGTAAGCCGGACTAAATTAAAAGATATGTTGGCGAGTATAAGCGTCTGTATTTGTTGTGGATGAACTTCACAGCTTTCCTTTGTATTGCTTCCAGTTTGCCTATGTTGGTCTGCGTATGCGGAAACCACACTGTGTTAGCGTATTCGAGAACTGGCCTTACAAATGATGCGCAAGCCAACAGCCTCATTAATGTTGTTGAGAGCGCTGGACCTAGTTTTAAGGAAAATAGTTTGCGTAGTGCCTTCGAAGTAATATTATCGATGGTTTTGTCTCATTTAGGATCAGAAACAGGTGCAACTTCTAGGTATTTATGTTCCTCAACTATATAAAGCGTAGTGTCGTTAATTGTATGTGTAGTTGTATGGTTGTGTTACTCTGCTTACAGTCAATATCCCTGATTTTTGTATGTTTATTTTCATCTGCCACATAGAGCGCCTATCAGCTAATACCGCTAAAGAATCGTTAAGCCTAATATGGTCATTGTAATGACTAATTTCTCTATAGATGGCACAGTCGTCCGTGAATAACTTCATATTGCAAGCAACGTTATCTGTAATATCATTAATGTAGATCAGGAGGAGCAGAGACCCAAATAGAGCCTTGAGGAACTCCGGATGTAACTGCAACTGTATTAGAAAACATTTGTTCGCAAAGTAAAAATTGTTATCTGCTAAATAATAAACCGTTTAATAACACTATGTACACGTCTGCATTAAGAGAAGAAATAATGTACGCGGATTTCTTGGGGAAAGAAACGCGCCAGTTGAAAAAAACTATTTCCACCTTGTTTAGAATTAAAATGAATTTTTCGACAACCTGCAAGCTGTTTTCTGAGAAATGGCATGAATTTATGGCTTCGTGCTACGAATGAGTGGTTGCCAATTGTTTTCTTTAATTGGCGTTCATCCACCTTGCAAGCTAGCATGAAATTGATTCCACCTATTCAACAAATGTCCTATCTGACTCGTTGATGCATTCAAGTTATAGATTTAGCATCAGCTTAATGATTGTCTCTTGGTTCGCTTAATGTTTTTCGATCAGCTACAGCCAAGCTCCTTCATGCTCAGTGAACCACAGCGAATAATAGCACAGTATTTGTTGGGGTTTAACGTTCCAAATCCACGATATGATCATGAGCAGAAAACATGATGAGATAACGGCTAAATAATTATATACAGGCAGCGAGCCAGTTGAAGAAAATGTAATATACCGCCACCATATAAGCGCCTTAAAGCATCCAATAAACCACCATGTCACCCATCTGATATATGTAGGAAGCGACACATGATCTTCAATGTTCACATTGCAATGCAGAAGTGCAACCTATAGAGCTCCGCAGCCGATTCGCCAGCATTAGGCAACAGAAGCTCGAGCAGGACGTTGTTGCTGCTGGGACTAGCTATATGTGAACTATCGCTTCTCCCAGTCATTGTTGCCAGCGCTGTCCCCACCCGCGTTACACTTCATCATAATGTGTGGCATTACTGTTTCGAAACTGGATCATACAATTGGATGGTGAAAGAACATGCATCGTGGTAAAGACAAATACCCATCTACCTGGCTCAAGTTAAGAAGTTTATCCCAGATGAATAACATTTCTACGATGACACCTGCTGTGTCATAGTACCCTGAGTCTCCGCAAGAAAAGAACTCGCATTCGATAAACTATAAATTGAAGAAAAAGTTACTTAAACGAACTGTTGTTATTGAGATTAGACGGCAGCCTCTATTAAGTAAAGAAGGATTATGCGAAGTGCAGACAATGGGGGCTCATCGATTGCCTTAACACTGATACGAGTTGGACCGCAAATTTGGCGACGTCTTATTCAGCGGTTGCTGCCTGTTAGAGGCTGGACACTCGCGACGAAATTTCTTGAATAATGTTGGAGTTTGCGGCGTATCTTCTCCAAATTTCACAATGAAAAGATGTCATTCCTGAGCTGGTGTGGCATTTGAAGGCAAGGATGAAGTCTTTCACGTGTCTGAGCGCCCCGTCGGTGTAGACGACGTCTTTTCGCTGAAACCATTTTGGCAGGTGCTTAAAGTAGCCAAAATATCAAAGAACTGTGAATGGGACATACTCCACATGCTCCAGGCGATCCGCACGTCGTGCCAATTTGGTCGTTCGAACGCCTGCAGGATGAACTCTATTCCCAGGGCAGTGCTTATCGTTAGATCTCAGGTGACTGAGTCAACGTCACCCATGTAGGCCTTCACGAAGCACGTCTGCAGACGTTCGATGTTAGCCCGTGTGACAGTATTCCAGGAAGTGTGAAACAATATATGCCACGTACCACAGTGCCTCTGCGAGGAGTTGATTCACAAGCGCCATGTTGAGTAACGTAGAGTGAGAGGGGCGTACGGAGACGGAGTCGTAGATATCGGGCATAATGAAATACCGCGTTTTATCATATATAAGAAGAGGATCATACTCTATGATGTCTTGTGGCCACGACTTGTTGCGATGATACATCTGGATCCCCTGAAAGTCGTAGTCGCTCGCCCGTATCAGGTTCTCAACAAAGCCTTCCGTACTGGTCGGAAGGGCGATGGGGGTCTCCATAAACACGCTCGTTGTGATTACGGTCAGGTTGCTGAAGTGACGCCGCAGTTTGTCAACGTCACTCGAATCGAAAATCCAGCTTGACAGCAAGTCCCTGAGTATGGCCTTTCTAATAGTCATGAAGATGGCAACGACTTGATCATCCTTCTCGGGCGTTACGAGCTCTTCAGCAGTGAAATGATCCCACATCTTTTTTCAAGCTTACAATGGTTTCCATGCACTTTTTGAGCGCATTTTGATACGATACTGACTTGGGCTGCAACTGTCGCATGGCATTCGTCACACTGTGCCAAAGAAAGTAAGCAGCTATTCAACTCTTGTCTTTTCCAACGCTAGTGATGTCATGAACGGCCCGAATGCGCTCAACACCGAATATTTGTATCGTGAATCGGCTGTCAATTGCCAAACTGAGGTGACTGAGTGCAACCTGAAAATCACTTACACACCAAACACGCTTGTCGAGAATATCCTTGGTGCGTTTCAAAGTGTAAGTAGCGTTCGTGGTGCTGACTGGAAAGCGAGAACAGAGTTTCTTTATTGACGCCAAGACACTTTTTTTCAGTCGTAGCAGTTTTAAAAACTTGCCGAACTGATTCCACCGAGGCGTTCAGGCTATCCAAAAATACGACCATAAGCTCACAAATTGCATCAATGCGAAGTGTCATCTCAAGGTCATCAAATGAGAAAAAAACATTGACTATAAATAGGAAGTGGTAGCATAGTGCGGTGATCAAAAAATACATAAAACTGGTTCTTGAATTCACGTAACTGAGTACGTGGTGGGTTCGCTCCGCAATCGCAAGGGCTACCTGCGACATCAAGGAGTCGTCTGCAGACGTCGACTCGATGCAGGACTTGTGAAGGGCCCCGAGGAACCGGCCTGCTTTTCCTGTAGGCTGGAAATCATTGGGAACTACGCCGGTAACCAGGAGACGCCTCAGCTGAAAAGTCTGTCGTCCACCCTTCCATAGATTGATCCGAATGACATTGGCGCAAACGTACTGAAAGAAGCTCGAGCAAGGTTTGATGCTGTCGTTCACGTACTGGGCCAACTCCTTAAGGTGATCGATGCAACAGAAGGACTTCTTCGACGTTTGTGAAGACACTAGTTCTTCGCCGAACCGGCTTTTGAAGTAGGCGAAAAAGGCGATCACGAATGCAGTGACCGCCAGCGACGAACAAGACAGTAAGGACGGTGCGGAAGTGATTACGTCCGTAGAGTGAGTTACAGCTGTGCTCTGGCGAAACAGTTGTGTCCTGAGTGTCGTTGTCTTCCTTGAACGGTAGCAGCCATGGTGGTTATACTGTCGCGCTGGCAGCCGTACAGTTCTGTTATTGCGAGGAGGTCGACGGGCGTAGTCCTCTGAGCCCGTATCCTTCGCAATCGAGGAACTGCCGTGCTGCTTCTTCGTGGCGTCAGGTTATGTTTCCTCAGCTATAGGAGACGATATTTGTACATGGGGGTTTGGTGGGGGAAGGTAAAATAGGGCATGGTGAAGGAAGGTGAAATCTCCGCGACCGTAATCTGTCACGCGTCTTCTTCTTGTTTCTTCTTGCATGCGCACGTTTCAAGCGATGGTGCTTTCCCAGTTCGGATAGAGTAGAGTAGAGTAAAACATTTGAATTGTGGTGCATACCCCCGTCGAGTGATTGGCCAAGAACCATGTGTCCTAAGAGTAAATTCTGAGTTATTAGTTCAGATGTTGTATATATTTAAAGATTATGGAAGCAATAATGTATCACAAATAGCAACTATTAAAAATCGGTAAATAACAAAGTACGAATATAAATGTTGAGGCGGGCAAGTTTGAGGGCAAAGTAAAAAGAAATTTAGAAAATAAAAAGGGGCGATTGGCAACAGTGGTTTTTTTTTCGTGATTTGATGCTTTTTCGCTAGAGTCTGTTCCTCTACAAAGCATATTGCTGTGTCCTTTTCAGTTTCCAAGTGAAGCTTAACGATACCTGCGAGCCTAAAAGCAACTGAAGCATGGAGTGACTTAACGGGAAGTATTTGTTAATAACAGCGACGCTGTGCATGCCCTCCATTACTCACTGCAGAGCGAACAAAAAATATTATTATCAAACACCAGGCCATTGTATAATTAAAACATGCTATGGCGGGGATGAGAAACATATGCGTTTGTGAACAAAAAGTACTCAAAAATACCCTTCGTTTCTTACAAAAATCAAAACAGCTTCAATATTTTACCATTTTTCTACAGGTATATACTCCTGTTCCCGGCCACTGCATTTGCTTTCATGGCAAAGAGCTCCGGCGTACGTAGACGACCCGCACTGCGTAACTTACGAGCGAATCTCCGGGCGCGCTTCATTGGGTGCGCTCATCGCGTGCTTTGGTCACTACGCGAAGGTTTCAACTAAAACGAACAAAAAGAAACGCCATCCAGTGTGAAGTAGGGAAACCTGATTAGCTCAGCAATGGGGATGGTAGCAATCGCGTTAGCATGGCAGCCGGGATCAAAGCCTCTCAGCTAGACAGCTGTGTGTTAAGCATGCCATCAGCTGCTAAAGACACGCTTTGTCTCAGCCTGCTACGCGCTGTTCGCTTCTGCACCCGAAACATATTCGCAGGCCAGTAAGAACGGTGCAATGGTCGAGTGGAATGCAAGTGAGCGTGTCTACGCGGAAATCACGCCTTCACAGACGGCGACCGAGCAGGCCACCCTATTCGCTAGATTTCCCCTTTATCATCATTACCGCTCCTCCCTCTTCCTCTTTCAACTTCGCCGTTTTCCTCTCATCTCTCCATCTCTCACGCACTATATTCTGATCCCTAACACCAGTTCCCCCTTTTTCTTTATTTCTTTATATGCACTCAGCAAGATGTGGTCCATGTCTCTGAAGCGAGCGTAAGCTATAGCTCCCCTTCGTTCTAGTGTCAGCGTCTCCTTTTACTCCGCTCTATCGACAGCCTTTTGTCCTGAAGCTTGTTTTGCTTTAGAAAGACTTCTGCTGTCTTTGACAAGTATAAGGCGAGGGTTCAGCGCAGAACGTGACTCCCGTTCGATACCCAGGCGTCCGACAAAACGACACTGAGTGCTGCAGTGTTTTGTTGCCTTTCTTCATCCGATGCCGCTATCTCCATTGGGAGGCGTGAGGGGAACACGTGCAGCCAGAGCACGATTTAAATATTTCGACACGCTTCCTTTGTGTGCATCGAAAGCTCTGTCGGTCGACATCGCAGTCCTCCTTCGAAAAGCCTTCTGATGCCTCTCGTTTTCCTTTTTTCTCGTCGCCTCCCCACAACGTGATGGCAGCGTCAACCGATAGAAAGGTGGAAAAGATACGACTGAATAATGGACGTCGCTAAGACTAGTAAAAACTTGAAGCGAAAGTAAAATCATTTTGCTTGTTCTGCTTTAGTTTTTCTCTCGTCGTTATGTAGGTGTGTGCGAGTGCTGCTCGGGTGATCCTACTTCCTACTACCTTGTGCAGCCGCCTCGACATACATGGATGCTTCCGACGTGAACTTCAATCAGCCCATGCTCTGCTTTCCGACTTCAGGTTGCTTTTGTGGCGTGTATTTATATGTCGATGGTCCTCCTCCCGCGTTAAGTTTTACACGTCTGTGTTTATTGAAGCGATAGGGGGGGGGGGGGGTGAAAGTAAAAAAAGAAGACTTCGACGCTAAATTAGATATTAAAAGAAATACCTCATGAATTTTGTATCAAGAACCATTGAAGTTCATCGCAGTAGCACCTAAGTTTCTCAATGTTCTTTACTCGAGTGCTTTTTGCTTATCGTTTCTTGAAAAAATCAAGTACACCAAACGATCTGATAGTTTCGCTGCATGCCTGTTTAGCCTTTGTGAGTGCCAGCTACTTTGCCTAAGAAATGGTCAAGTTATTTCACGAAATCACTTCTGTTCACTCAAGCTCTCCGCTATGGTGCCTGAAACTTAGTTAAGCTTCTCTGAACTGTTATGAACATTCTCACTGTGCTGCCCCCGGATTTCCGTAATCAAATGGTTTTAAGCTGGTCTTCACCGCAAGGAAAAAAAAACGGTCATTTTGGCTGGAAATAAAACCTGCGACCGCGTACTTAACAGTACAATGGTACTGTCTTTGATTAAAATCACTCGTCAAATCATCAAAAAAAGCACAGCATATCCACGGAGTGAATGATGATGAGTGGTGCGAAGCGCTGGAGGGTTTAATCGCTATACCATGAACCATCCGCGAATATCACCTACTACATCATCAAAGACGCGACAAACACTGTATATATTTATACAAGAAATTTTATTATTCGTAAGTTGTTGCCACATGTCGCTTCCGTTTCCCCTTCATTATGACAGCTTTATGGTCGCTTAAGTGGTGGATCGGTGATGGGGCGTATAGTGGGATGTTTGCAAGGACGAACTAGAGGGCAGTTTTCAAAGATGGACCTACAGGCGGTCACGTACAATTAAGGAATAGATACAGTGGGACAATCTATGGATCTTTAACGCGCACCTAGATACAAGTACACGACCATCTTGAGTTTCATATTGGCTACTTCTCAACAGTATTTGCTTTGTGGTCAGTAAAGTGGTGGATCGGTGATGGGGCGTAGTGGGATGGTTTCAAGGACGAAGTTGTGGGCAGTTGGCAAAGATGTAACTATAGGTGGTCACGTATACATACATACAAGAAATAGACAGACCCACGCATTTAGGAGCTTCGCGCCTAAAAGAATGAGTGAACTTGTGGTTCATTTCATACAGGGCACCAATCGGACATGCAGAAAAAGATACTCGATTTACATATGTTTACCCACGGAAATACGAATTTCACCACACACTCACAGAAACACACATGCGATTTCACATGTCGCTGATTTGTGAAATACTTATTTCGGAGCAATGCATGGCTAGAATAACACAAACAAAAACGAAGTGTATAAATAAATATTATTGCGGAAGTTTTTAATCACTGGGCGACATAGCTCAGAGTGAGGTGAATGCCACTACAACCACGTTTATACCATGCGCACTCTGATTTTACCTTGAACCGCGGTACTGCTATGCGCACTGCGTATAACTTATTCTCCGCGGAAGTTTGCAACAAGCTTATTGGTCAGATAACTTGAACTCTTCGCTATTTTGAAGGAACATGAAGGATATTTTGAAATACAACGTGGTTAGCAGTATCCTCGGTCCACTTTGATAAGGCATGTCATCTAGTTTGACTAATTTCCCGCCCTTTGAAGAGAGCTTCGTTGCTTGCGAGCTCTGGAAAAACAGAAAGGCTGTGAGAGACCAGGAAAGTGGGATGCAGAGGGGAAAAACACTGTTTTTGGGGGCGAAGCTCCTTAAAGCGTGGGTCGGTCGTCACCTGTATTATGCATTTATGTACTAACCACCTCACAGCATACCCATGGAGTGAATGATGATGAGTCGGGCGAAGCTTCGGAGGGTTTTATTGGCAAACCATTAATCATCCGCTGGCCGCGTCCGCGCGTCGTCTGTCTATCTGTCTGTTTGGCGCACGGATGGATACATGCGTGGACATACGAACGCAGAGACGGACGGACGGATAGACGGACGGACGCACCTACGCACAGACGGACGCAGGGACGGATGCACGGACGGCTGGACGGAAGCAAGAGCGAATGGAAGCAAGAACGAACGGAAAGACGGAAGCGCGGACGGTTTGACGGACGCTTCGCCCCACACATCATCATTCACTCCGTAGATATGTTGTGAATATTTTATGTTTTCATGCCCACTGAAATCGCCGCTATGTATGAAAATTGAAGTGGGGGAAAAGCTGGAAGAGTAACGTGTCGTGTTTGTCGTGAAATTTTTACGTGACTGCACTGCTTAAGGTGCTCGCGAGAACGTGCTGTCCAAGCAAAAAGTGCGGCGGCCATTTGACGCATATGAGCACCACGTTCTGCTGTCTTTGCTGTCATCGTTTTTGAAGCAGTGGACGACAGTCTGCGCGTTGGAAAGCTTGGATTGGCAGGACATGGCATCGAAAAAGAGCTCCCGCTTCTTAAAAGGGAAGTTTTTCAGGCATCGCCATTGTCAAGCCATGTCAAGCGCAGCCATGTCACTTGAGCGGAAGTGAGGCGTTCCCTGCCCATACGGGTGGTCTATTTCACGACGTAGTTCATTGACGAGTTCGTTCAATTGTGTTTTTAGAAGCGAAGCTCTTAGGACGTTGGTCATGCGTATTCTCTATGCATAGCCACCTCTCGTTTCAGTCCTTGGAATGTCCACTGAATGGCGGTACTTGTATATAAGGAATGTATGGTGAAAAGATGCGAGATGGCGGTACTTAGAGTGTTCGTTAGACGGACGGACGGACGGACGGACGGACGGACGGACGGGCAGGCAGGCAGGCAGGCAGATGACCGGGTGGAAGGACGGACGTGGTCAGCGAATGATTCGCCGTTTGCGGGTAAAACCCTTTGAAGCTTCACGCCACTCATCATCATTCACTTCGTGGATATGCTGTGATTTTTTAGCATATACATTTGGCCAGTGGTTCATATAGGCAGGCATCATGTTTTTAGCTTTGCTTTGATCGTAATCTCATTCATTATTTGTGGAAAGTTTTGTCGTGACACCTCCTTTCGTTATTGTGGTGGCCGTAAGCTCCGACGTGCTAACAGCAAGTGCATGCAGCATGCTACTCTGCTATTTGGTTAAAGATATGAAATATGGCGGCTCATTTTGAAGTCTTCCTAAGTAAGCTTTTTTTATATAGGTGTGCCGGACAGCGCGAGAGAATCTAAACGCGCACACAAAGAAAGAAGCACGTACCTCACTTTCTTTCTCCCATATTTAGGTTGTCTTGCGGTCTTCATCGGAAGGAAATTACCAACTAGCTAAGCAAATTATTTTTAAAAAAACAATGTCAGCCAGTAAATGTCAGTGACCGGCAAACGAGGGAAAGAAATGTTAAATATTCAATGACGCCCGCTTCACCAGGCGACAACTTGCATTGGAGCGATTGATTTGATTTGTGGGGTTTAACGTCCCAACACCACCGTATGATTATGAGACCGGGAGGTCCGATTCCCGTAGTTCTACGGGGGTGGGGCCTCTGCACACTCGTGTTGCTCCACAAGTATTTGTGCGGCACCTTCCAGGTGGTTTCGGTTTTGCTCGCTCGCATCGTTAACGCATTTAGATAGTTGTACACCAGAAAGCGTGAATGGGAGAACCATTCCTGTGCGTCAGTGTACATTTTAGTGTCCCATTACGGGAATATTTTTCGTGAGGAACTAAATAGCGCATTTGCGGCCGCACACTAGCCCGCTACGTTATGGACGCCATGCTTATTTTGGAAAACACTCGTGCTGGAAACGCGTTTCTGTCAAATAAGTGGACAAAAAAGGCACTCTTGCAAAGTGAACAATGATTGTATTTTACCTACATCGCCCCGCGGGTACTCGAATCTCATAAGAAGTAAAGCAGCATTTATTTGAGCAAGGAAGCGTGAAAATTATCAGCGTATTAGGTTCTATTTTTTGGTGGGGTAGCAGGCATTGGCTTCGGTTCTGTAAGTACCACAGTGCTGTAAAGAAAAGTCACCGGGTACAGCAACAGGTGAACAGTCAATAAGCATATCAGCCAAACGCGTTCTTCTGTGGTGCTGCTGACTAGTAAAGCTGCACCGGTTTCCGCGCTTCTTAGACATTGCTCTGAAAAGCAAAACATCAGTCACCCCAAAGCATCCCTGCTGACAGGTGCCTGGCTAGCTTGTGACATACGTATTGCTGTGGTTGTTGCAGTCAACGGGCATTCCTTCTCAAGACAGCAAAGCAATGTACCCATCTCAATTCCGCCGCACTGTGGAGATTGTCACATGGGTGCCTTTAGTTGATC
Source organism: Rhipicephalus microplus (assembly GCF_013339725.1). Lineage (NCBI taxonomy): Eukaryota > Metazoa > Arthropoda > Arachnida > Ixodida > Ixodidae > Rhipicephalus > Rhipicephalus microplus. Next base: position 9,802,874 of record NC_051170.1, read on the forward strand.
TTTTAAAGAAATCTTTTTTTTCTTTAGAACACTGTGCGATGAGTGAAACGTGTGTCACGCGAATTAGCACAAGTGTCAAAAAAATATAATCTCCCGCCTGAGCAAGGCACGTAAAATAAAATAAATGTGCTAAAAAACCAAAACCAGCTGTTTGTGCCATGGCATGCACTATACAAGACGCCCGGTAAACGCAGTGGAAAGAGCGACGATATCTGCATGGCGTATTAGCCACGTTTTCTGTCGCTCCACTCAGCTGTCAGGCCGAGGCAACATTGTTGCTACTGTCGACGTCTCATTGCCTGTTGTGCAATGTCAGGGCGCTTGAAAATGGAGGCGTAGATGAAGAAGCTCTTCAGTGTTTTTAAAACAACTTCCTTTTTTTGTCGTTAATGGAATCGTCACCTCTTCGTGATGCGAAAAGAATAGCATGTTGTACGAATTGCTCGCTTCTCGGCAATGAAAAATCCCAATGCAAAGGACTTCGCTAACTGGAAAGGCACCGCCGTGTGCGTTCACGCACAGAAACAGCCCTGCAGCGAGAAAAAAAAAAGCAGGAACACAAGTACCGTCACCTGCGTCTCGAAACAACGATAAGAAGTTGGGTCGAATCATCGAGTGGTTTCGAGCCGAGTGCGCTCACGAGAGAAAGGGGAGAACGGGTTTTCGGGGGGAAGGCGAGGCGATTCATTTATCCCACGGTACCTGCAACAGTTACCGCATGTAACAAGAGGACGATTGATTGATTGATATGTGGGGTTTAACGTCCCAAAACCACCATTTGATAATGAGAGACGCCGTAGTGGAGGGCTCCGGCAAGAGGATGAGCCCGTGCATACGGACCCCGCCCTCTTCGCAAATGGCTATTGGCTTGATGAAGCCATTGACGAAGGTCGCCCGCTTATTTTGGCCTTCTCTTCCTTTCCTTTGGACACTGTCCGTTGCAATCTGTGCAGTGGACTTTGCAGTGGGCTATTTTGACATTGTTTCGGGTTCTAAGCACTGTTATGCACTTCAAGAGAAAAAATGTTATCTCATACTCATTTCGGAGAGTCCTGGCTTCCCAAGTATGTAATTCTCTTTATTGATACTCAGTGACTTTCTCTTCGAGGTCATTATAGTCTCTTCGAAAAATAGGGGTAGGCATGGCTCAGTACATCATAACTCAACAGAAAGAGTAACAGGCACTCCCTTGTTTTCATCTCAGCATTCCCTGGCGGCCATTTCCAAGCCAAAGTCCTAACCTAAGCCTGCAAGTTATCACATTTCATTTTAAATGCTAGAGATCCCACGTGAATACTTCGTCCTCTTGCTTCTTTTCGCTTAGTCAAAGGTGAACCGATTTCGGAGGCAGGGCACCACGAACGGTGCGATGCCTTCGATCGAGGAGGCAATGCGAAAGCTGTCGTGCAAAACGCTGTCGGAGGAGGGGGCATCGAGCAACGCAATCAATTGAGCAAAAAAAAAAGAGTTTCGTCAGTAAATTCTACATTTTAGCTGCACGCCAAGAGACCTTACGACTTTTTTTTTTCTGCTTATAATAAGCGTTTTCGTGAGACTCGTGATGAGTGCCTTCCATACTGAGACGCGTGATCTCTTCTCAAAAAAGCACTGTGTGCTCGTGCTTTTGTGCGCGTGTGTGCGTGTGCGCGTGTGTGCGTGTGCGTGCGTGTGCGCGCGTGTGTGCGTGTGCGCGTGTGCGCGTGTGCATGCGTGTGCGCGTGTGCGTGCGTGTGCGTGCGCGTGCGCGTGCGTGTGCGTGCGTGTGCGTGCGTGTGCGTGCGTGTGCGTGCGTGTGCGCGTGTACGCGCGCGCGGGATGAGTGAAAAGAACTTCAAAATACATGTGGTTCCCTATGCAATACTTTCATGAACCCATAAAAAGGCCTTTGTACCTTCAGTTTGTTTATTTAATTTTTTATTCTTCAGCGTTGTTAACCTATTTAATAATCTCGAGTGCGTAGAAGAGACACATGGAACCCACAGTGAAACCTCGGAGGCATTGTGCATCTAAGAGAAGACAAAGACTTGAAGATTGACGAATAGAGAGCAAGCAGCATTACTCTCGATGGTTGGTGAAAAGGGGTATAAAGCGTGCGCGTGAAATTGGGCAATATGTAGGTACAACACGTACAACTGCTTCAGTAGTCCGTAACTTGCTTTTTAGTCCTCAAATTAATTCAGTCTGCCATTAAGGTCATAAAAACATAAAATCAAGATTTCTTATTTTCAATTTTGTTTTATACCCTGTTTTTTGTTTTTTGTTTTTGCGAGTAATGTTCAACTATAATTGTTGCGGAGATTGCGATTCCCTCCAAGTTTAAATGATGACTCAACGAGACGTAGTTACGTACATATCACGTTCCCAATATTCCTTCCTTTTTGGGACAAAAACAGCTCAATTTAAAAATACCGATCCTTCGTGTCCTCCTCTGGCGTATGAACGATAGAGGTCCATTCCCGCATCGACACGAGATGGAGAAATTGACCTACTCTGCAAACAAATTGCTATTCTTCCGGAAGCACACCAAGTCGTTATTCTTCAAAGCAACCCTCCGCAGTTCTCCCTCGTTTCTTAGCTATTTTTTATCTCTCTTTTTCTGTCCTGACACACGAAATGCGTTATTGTTTCCTCTTTTTATTTCCTGTCCTTGCTGTCTCGTTATGTTCTCAAGGCAGCCTATTTTGCAGAAGTTTTACTGATTATTTGTGAATGCTACTGTCTCCATATTTTCTTCTTTTTCGTGCAGTCAGATAGCGAGGCGAACCTTTGCAAGTTGCTAAGGTCCGATTATCGATCGTAGAAAATTACCTTTGCGTCAAAATGTCAAGCACGGCATTTTCGACATGTGCTCAATGGAAGTTTTTTCGGCACCAATTCACGAAAGCGGACCCTAAGGACATCATCCAATATTGGCCAGGGGGAAAGCATGCGATGTGTGGCGGTATACCACAACATTGCTTCAATAATAAGCCATGAGAGACGGAAGAAGAACAGGAAGAAGAAAAGGGGCCTGACCGAGGTAACTCGCTACGTTGTCACGAAATACTTTTTTTATCAGGCACTAGTGGTGCCAAGCCATCGTCGTCATCATCGTCGTTGTCGTGATCTTCATCTTCTTTACATGAGAAAACATGGCACTTAAAACCAATTTTGGGACACAATTTAAGTATTTTTGTTGATTCATGCAAATAAATCTTGAATAATAATTGACTATTTGTGCAACTAAGCTTTGAATTCTTGCCCCACCGCGGTGGTCTAGTGGCTAAGGTACTCGGCTGCTGAGTGCCCGTCGTGGGATCGAATCCCGGCTGCGGCGGCTGCATTTCCGCCTCCATCGGAAATGCTGTAAGCCCGTGTGCTCAGATTTGGGTGCATGTTAAAGAAACCCAGGTGGTAAAAATTTCCGGAGCCCTCCACAACGGCATCTCTCAATCATTTGGTCGTTTTGGGACGTCAAAATCACACATATCAAAGCTTTGAATTCTTAATTTTAGTGGAGTAGAGGTATTTAGCCAATTTTCGTGGCGCTTATCTGTTATGATGTACCGTGACGACGACATGACTAGCGGAAAAGCCGGAAACCTCAGGTGCTTCGGCCTGATATATAGTAACGGGAGGTTGCTGTGCCTGCACTGCGGACACACAGCACACATAGTCACGCAATAAGCCTATACTAAATAGCGCATCGTTAAAATTCACTGAGTTGCGTTACCCAACATCTTCACTGCTTCAAAATAGACAAAAAACGAAGAAAAAAATAGTGCACCCACTAAGTTGAAAACATGCTATTCGATACATGTGCTATGTTGCTTTGCGACGATGTATATCACTCCTTTCTGCTAGCCATCAGCACTACCAATTTAGCGGCTGAGCTGGAGCGCTGTTCCTGGCGAAGACGATTGTTCGATTTTCCGGAACGTTTTGATGAGGATGAACTTCAAAAGAAAACATCTGCAAAGTTTTATTATGCTGCACACAATAGAGCCCTAGGTGGTCGAAATTGATTTGGCTGGCTGTATCTATGTCGCCTCATTTTGTCGCTTAAAAGTGAGAAACATCGCTTAATATTATAACTATAAAAGGAGCAACCTATACCCAACACAAATGATTAAAGAACTTTCACTCCTGGCGAAAAGTCATAATGAGAGAAACTTCCAGAATGTTCAAACTAGTACAATTTAAGGCCGTGAAAATTATCATCTTTGTCTGCCCATTCGGTATCCTTTCTTAATGAGAAAAAGGCCGTTTATATCTCGATTTCTGCTTTGTTCTTCGCCCAACGGATCCACTCAACCTCACGTTGACGGCGAAGGGTATGTGACAGCTGTCTGTCAGCTATAAAGTCTTTTGTAGGCAATAGCTCACTTTTACGTCTTACTAATGGTTCGTACAGACACGCTCCAACAGCCTCGTGTTTGCACTTTCAATCTTTACTTTGTTGCGCCAACCATGGAGAGATAGAGAATTTGAGTTGTCACTCTCCTGTTAGGAAGAGTGTTCTTAATGTTTCGTGCAACGAATAATGTTGCTTTCACTCTATTCGTCAACCTTCATGTCTTTGTCTTCTCTTAGACGCACAATGCCTCCAAGGTTTCACTGTGGCTTCCATACGCCTCTCTTCCGCACTCGAGTTCTTACACACGAGTCTAGTGGTATAGTGAGATCGTCGATGCCGGCGCATGGAGTGAATTATGAACGCGTCTTGCCGCTGCGGGGTTCCGCATAATGGTGCTAACCTCTCGTGGCGTGACCCGTCTTTCTTTCCGCGCAGTTTCTCGTTTTCTTCGATATTTCGGCAGCCGGCAAACAAATGATGTCCGGCGAATTATCAATCAAGCGCAGCACGCCCCGTCGACAGGCAGCATCATTCCTCAACCCGCTTTTTCCTGCAGCTTTCTTGTTGCCACTGATCTCACCCCAACGCAGGGCTTCACATTGCCATAATTTCGAATAGGATCCCCTATGTTTGCCCTATGTGCACCCCAGAGAGTTCTGATATGCTTCTTCGCACACACCCCTCTTTCCCTTGTGCCGCGACTGACGGAGCGGGTGCACCTGCTGTCCAAGATCTGTTACTGCTTAGGTAATACGAAAAAATCCCGCTGCCTCCTCCCGTACCTGGTGGCCAAGAAGTGCGCAGCTTAGCGTCACCGTGCGGGGAAGCTTGACGCCAGACCTCTTAAGGGACGGCACCGAAGTCGTGACAATCCTTTTTCCCGGTATATATCATTTGCCGCTCGCAATACACAGAGCTCGGAGGTGCTTCAGCGCGGCAGAAGCTTCTTCACGATCACCCACAAGATGACGTAAAAGACTGGAATTGAAGGTCCTCACACCACTCGTACTTCTACAGGCTTGAGACGTGCTTCATACAGGCTACAAGGAGTGGCCACCCATGCTCCAGCACTTATCTCGTGAGAGGGAGGTTTGTACATGATGTGCTCTCACCGCAAAGCTTACGTTGAAGCTATAGACCGGAGAAAGGTTTCTTCGTTCGCCGCAGCAACCACGTTTGTGAAACGAGTGAGGTGCTAGAGTTAAATGATTTCAAGTAGGGGCTAGTTCGTTGTGCGCAATCGACACTCGCAGCGTGCTGCTCGGACACAAAGAAATAACTGTGACAGTTAATTTGAGCTTGACCTGTCTATGTTCCTTACGTGCGTCATTTATGCTGAAGCAGCGCTCTAAGCTTTGAGCTGCTTTCTGTTCTTTGTGTGACATTCCACTTTGTTGATTTCGCACTCATTGCTTCACGTAGGAGCCAAAACAGACTTATTTCATTTATTCATTTAATTGACGTAAATCTAAAAGCAATGCTTTGTAGCACGTCCTAATTCTGAAATGTGCGTTAGTTCTTATTATTATTGTTCTTTATTGTTGTTGTATCTGTTATTATTATTGTTATTATTATTATTATTATATTAGTTTTATTAATACGTATATTACACACAAACCACAGAAAAAGGGGGAGAGCAAACTGGAAATTGCCACCCGTAGGGGCACAAAACCTGCTTACTTGTTCAGGAGGAGGGAAGAGACAGAGAAAGACGAAAGAAGTATTTTGCAATGTTATCCAATTCCCGTGCCGCCAATCATTCGTACATTGTAGACACGCAAACTTCGTCCTTTAGAGAGACGAAGTCGCTTCAACAGAAATCAAACGAGCTTAAGTCCACGCTTCATGTATATGCATATAGCCGGCTATGAAGCAGCCAGTTCAGATATGCGTGCTAAAATTCGACAAAGAAACGGCAACATATGAAACGAACGTAAGATGTGAATGTGCTATATACTTTAGCAAGCACGTTCCCAAGTGGTCGAGATTTGCGTAATGGAGATCTGAACAAATTCCTCAGATCAGTTAGGTTGACTTATTCTATCAAACATCCAGGCTGCCCTACCTGGTGTTGATTGAAGTACAAACACGTTTTCGGTTACACCTAGCGTACTGCGTACTTAGATCTCATCTGCAGGAAGACAAATAGAGGCTTAGCTTCTCGCATGTTTTTTTTTTTTTTTCAAACAGGCAGCATAAGCCCGAGACTGTACAGAAGCTAAGCAGAAGAACGAGCTAGCGACGGAAAGTTCAGGACACGTATTTCGTAACTATAGCACGCACCATCGCTAGAATAAGTTTGGTGAAGTTATTCTGTTGCCGAATACCGGTGGCCAAGGACAACGATAGTATGCAAATGCACCACTGGAAAAAAGGGCTGAAGCTAAAGTAGTAGTACACATTAGTGAACATAGTACTTCAAACAAGCCTTTCCGGAAGTTGTCATCTGTTTACATTGCTGTCCCAAACCCTGTGCCGTGTTTCGTCTATCTGCTCCGCAGAGGTTAATGATCGATCGATTGATATGTGGGGATTAACGTTCCAAAATTACCATATGATTATGAGAGACGCCGTAGTGGAGGGCTCCAGAAATTTCGACTACCTGGGGTTCTTTAACGTGCACCCAAATCGGAGCACACGGGTCTACAACATTTCTGCCTCTATTAGAAATGCAGCCGCCGCAGCCGGGATTCGATCCCGCGACCTGCTGCTCGGCAGCCGAGTACCTTAGCCACTAGACCACCACGGTGGGGCCTGCAGAGGTTAATGTTTCATCTCCAAAAATAGAGGTGAATATCTTGTGATTATGATTGCAGCACGGTATAGCGATTTCCGAACTGCAATAGTTGATAGTCATCGAATTCTCAGTGCTTGCACCATCGCATAAGGAGCGAAATTTCATCCTGTTAGTGTGATATTCAAGTTCACAAAATTTACTAATCAATAAAAAGAAACATGAACAATTTCGCACTATATGTGATATAGGCGTAACAATATTCATAATATCTGCACTAAAGAGAGAAAAGCTCGTATGAATAACGTTGCATAACAAATTCTGCGTACCATAGCTCCTACACTTTATACAAAGAACTTGTTAGTTCTGCACATGTACTTTCGAAAAGCAACTTCAGTATTTTCTTGCAGTGTGTGTATATTTTTCATTTGTATTTTTGTTGATCTCGTTTTTTCTACGACTGACACTTTGCCCAAGAATTTTCTACGTGAGAAAAAATAAGTGCGTTAAGAAACCTGGCGCGCTTTATAAAAGCTCACGGAGTATCGTCACTTCCCCCTTTTTTGTACTCGTACTCGTAGTAGCTTTACTCATAAATACGAGTAATATTATGCTCGCACTCCACGCCCTTTATTAGTATTTCAGTGATAGTGGCACACGTTGAACTCTCCTTCATGTTATCTCTTCAATTCGCTATTGGGCAGGTTCACGTCGCCAGTAGCACGCAGTACCATTCTTGACGTATTTTACGCTTTGTATTACCCATATTCACCTAAAGGAATGAGAGGAACGGAAAGATGGAAGCTCGTTATGAAAAATACGTACACATTGACTGTGTGCTCGGGCCTACGTCTCGACAGGTAGACTTGTCTTCTTCAAGGCTGGAACTGTTCAGTTACAGCCTTGGAGAAGACAAGTGTACCTGCCGAAACGTAAGCCCGAGCACACAACCGCTGTGTACACATTTTTTCATAATGACTTCATTGCACTGTTAAGTACGCTTTAAATGTAACGACATTATTTCAAATAACTAACAGCAATGCGAGAACGGAGGTTACATTCATCATGTCCGAAACAAGAGGTTTTACTTGCGATCACACAATGTTTAAACAGCTATGATGACGAATAGAGGGAGAAACAAGGAGCAATTTACTTTCGGTTCCCAGAACAGAAACGATGAATCGGTGCTTTAGTTGGCCACAAGCCTTCATTAAAACTCATGCCTTATTTTTTTTTACTTTGTGACTTGATTGATATATATGTGGGGTTAACGTCCTGAAACCACCGTACGATTATGAGAGACACCGTAGTGAAGGGCTCCGGAAATTTCGACCACCTGGGGTTCTCTGACGTGCGTCTAAATCTGAGCACACGAGCCCACAGCATTTTCGCCCCCATCGAAAATACAGCTGCCACAGGCGGAATTCAATCATACGACCTGCGGGTCAGCAGCCGAGTACCTTAGCCACTAGGCCACTGGCGGTGGAGCTTCTTTTACTTTGTGAACATTGCTAAAGGCAGACACAAACGAAATAAAATCTCAAAGTATTAACACTTAAAATCAGACGCATCTAGGTTCCAGGGGAGACGAAACTAAATCACTTGAGTAAAACAAAATATTCGTATCATGTGCATGTCTGTGTGCGTTTCTCTCTCTCTCTCTCTTTTCTAGAAATTATTTTTTAAACAGTTCGCGCAATATGTGTGAAAAAGTTGCCAGTGTTTCGATAAACGTTCGCTGAAGCGCTAGCCTATAAAATACTCCGCAGACGTGCCGCTGGCCGGCAAACGTATACGGATGGACGAAGCGGTGCTGCCGAGATTTCGCTACATGACATTGCTGGAGAAAAATTAAAAAAAAATATAACATACTGGACACAATAGCAGACTCCGTGCTTCATTGATCACGGGGCGTAAAATAAAAAGGGAAAGAAACATGCGAGCGGTGCGATGGAAGCCACCAATGCGAGGACAGAAAAACCAAATAGAAAGTGGAGGAAGTGATTCGGAGGGTGAAACTAAAGGCTTCATCGGGCCACATGGCAGCCGCAGGGCAGTAAGCATCTTCCCCCGTAAACATACACAGTACAGCTTCCCTTGTTGTTGAATCTTCGAGTCTGTTTTGTCGAAGCGTATCTTCATCGCTACAGTTTTCTTCGTTGAATCGCCGCCTCTTCCCGTTGGTCGATAGTTCACCTCACTGACGATGGAGCCTTGCATGACAGTTTACATTATTGAAGGGACCTGGAGGAAGGGAGAAAGGTTACCATCGATTGACCTGCCTATATATGAGTAAATATTTTCAAAAAGAAAGAAAGAAAGAAAGAGAAAAGAAAGACGAAATGCCCCTCCGAATCATTGGTCCTACCAATTGTGCTATTTCGTTTTTAAATTTTTTCGAGTAAGTTTCGTTAGGGTACTGGGTGAGGCGTTGCGGCCTATATCGTAGAGATTACAGAGTTTACCCCACAAAACGACCAGTTTTTATAAGTCACATAGCTTAGGTCCTTCCTTTGTTAGGCATAAACATACAAAAAAACTAGTTGTCTTCGTTCGATCTGCCACATAGCCTGAAACGACATAGTAGGCAGTTAAATTTATATGCACTTCATAGCAGCATCTTATGTTGATCATGCTGAATTATTCGTAATTTCTTAGCCAAAGCCGTGACTGTAGGATGGTTCGTAAGAACTAGGGCCTGATGTGTGCCAGGGCTGCTTTCATTACTCTCCTTGCTCATGACTTTCCGTGAGTTCGATGCAGGTGGCATTACCATACCCGACAGACGACAAAGGTGCGAAATTTTTTGACTTCTATTGCGTCGGAGTGAGTCCACTGGGTGTCGTCGGGCTTCTTACAGTAGATGCAGTGAATGTCAGTAGGCACACGTGTACGTGTAGTCGTCCGTAAATGATAGGGGCTTGCATTTGCTCTCTATCTCGTAAAGATGTAAACACGCACATTCAGCTCGCGCGTCTCAACTTGCCATACTTTTTTTTTAAGGCGAACATCCCAAAGAATATATAAGTGACAGATCGCGCTACTCGAGTGAGGTATCTTTTGTGCGGTTCCATGATTCCGACACATTCTGCGACCGCTGAAGCATCCAAGGTTTTCACCATAATCAATGTCGCAATGAAACCACGCTTTCACGAGAAAGAAGTATGTGCAACGACATTTTGAGATAATAAATTGTAGGGGTATTAAACAAAAAAGAGGTCATGCAAACCCAGAAACAAGGCGGAATTGAGGACACCTAACAAACGAAAATGCCCACGTTGACGGGAAAGAAAGAAGACCCGAAAACCTATCTGTGCATGCCCATGCGAACTTACCAACATAACACGCGTAGTGGTCGAAGTGGAAGATAAATGTTAAGGCATTTGACTTCGTTAAGATTCAAGTTATTCACATGGCTCACGCATACGCTCTCACTATTATCGACAGTAAGCGTCTGTGATGTCCCGACTTTATTCTTGTGTCGGTTCTTGGGCGTCCTGTTTTTAGAACGAACACGTACTAACATTATATCAGCTCTCTTAGCGGCAACTGCGAGGCTCAAGTACACCAAGTATCGCCTGCTAACCAGCTGACCTCGGCGGTAGCTCAGAGATGACGACATTTCGATGTGGCGCAGTGTAAAAATGCTAGGGCATACAGCGCATAAGTTAAAAAATGCAGGTGGCTTAAAATAATTCCGCTGCCAAATATCGGGAGACACGATAATGAGATCGCTGTTTAGGCCCTCTTTTCAGGCTCAGAAAGTGCCGTGGAGAGCAGGAACGGCTAAGTGGTGATAACGCTTCTTTGTTTAGCGTTATAAGTCACGGGTTCCAACCAGATGCAACTATACGCTCAGAGTTGAACAAAAAAAAAAATCGCAGTTTCCCCGCCGGAACGAGGCAATGAATGCGATAGCAACCACTTATAGTGTTATACGAAGTAAGGCTAGTAGCTAACTCTATTAGATTCGATATCACGTAACTCTACAAAACACTCGTATGAAAGTAATTATTTGACCTCTCAAGGCAGAGAAGTGGTTTTCGTCCTGTGTCGTCTCAACACGAACTGAGCAGTGAGAGAACAACACGTACAAGCTCTTGCATAGACGACACGATGCGTGCGACGATGTTATCAATGTGTACTCTGTAAGGAACATGACGGCAATAAGCCATCGAGAGAGTCCATATGATTGCTACTTTAAGAAAAAGCAGGCACTATAACCCACAAACCACAGAGCGTGTGCGAAATGATTCCAGACGATGGAAACTAATCTGGAGCATGTCAATGGCGGCGTCTCTCATAGTCGTGTCGGCGTGAGATGCTCACCTTTCAAGTTAAATGGCGCTGGAAGAATTGCTGTTTCAATTGTGGTCATTGGAATGCACGCCCTCACGCACGTTCCCTATTCTATGAAACAATAAACAAAATGTGCCTTTTCGGAGAACCGTTGCACGCACTATCAAAATATATAATCCGCAGTGACGCTGGGCGCCGGATTCATGAATCGAAAACATCGCTTGTTTGCCCCCAGAACCACGTGGCAAAATGCAAACCATCGACATTTGCCGGCAGCCATCTATAGCGTCTAGAGAGAAACCCGCAGTTCTTCGCATTTTTATTAGAACACGCGTGTCATGTTAAAGGCAACTGTATCCAGTTATCACGCGTCAACAGCGAGTAATTAGAGTTCGCCACCTCACACTGGTTCGCACGGCGTGACAGGTTTCTGCAGAAAGCTTTAGTACTGTCATTCTTCCTAACTATATAGAGAACTAACGATATAGTCTCTTATACATTCAGCTATCGTCAGACGTCAATCGTAACATTTTACCGTCATCGCTAATCATCGCTGTCAGCGATCGTCACTGTCTCGTGGTTCTGAAGCACACAAATGTTTTTCTTTCATCTGTAATTACTGAATGAATCACACTTGCATGACATCCGACGAGCTATAGCAAAGCGGCGTAAGTGTCGCTTTAACAGCGTGACACTTCAGCCGCGTTGTTAACCTTGAGCTCGCGGGTTCGGTTGTCGAACATGGCAGTCGAATCTGAATGATGGCGAAATGCGAAAACACTTGAAAATTCGGTAGTTATGAACGCATTAACCTTTTCGCGACTTAAAAAAATTGCGTCAATATCCTCGAAAATCTTTTTTCGCTCAATTTGCAGAACGTTTTTTTTTTTTTGAATAAAACGGTATACATCCTTTAGAGCCAATGGCGGTCCTTTTGTTTCGGTAATTGCGTAGAAAAAGATGACTCGACGGCAGATGTACAAATTGCAACAGAAAAGCCGAAATACAAATGTCCCAACATCTACGGTACGGCCCACTGTAAAAAGAAACACGCGAGTGAATGGCCGGCTGCCCACACAGCGCTTACTCCAGGCGAGATTTCGAAATGTGGCCCATTTGAATTGGTTCATCAAGGTGGGGCATGCGCCGTGTCTTCTACTTTTCCATCGCACTCGGGCGAGCCATGACCCTTCACGCTTTTCGTTTTTCTACTATAAATCCACCGATACCGACTCAGCCTTCCGCTTCTTTGATTGATGATATGTGGGGTTTGACTTCCCAAACCACCATATGATTATGAGAGACGCCGTAGTGGAAGGCTCCGGAAATGTGGACCACCTGAGGTTCTTTAACGCGCACCCAAATCTGAGCACGCGGGCCTACAACTTTTCCGCCTCCATCGGAAATGCAGCCACCGCAGCCGGGATTCAATCCCGTGACCTGCGGGTCAGTAGCCGAGTACTTTAGCCACTAGACTACCGCGGCGGGACGCCTTCCGCTTCTTTAATAAGCCGATATTTCATGGTAGAAAATGCGAGGTCGCGTCTCTCATAATCATAAGGTGGTTTTGGGACGTTAAACTCTACATATCAATCAATCAGATCAATCAGGAAATGCGAGGTCAGAATGTTCGCTGCATCAGACTTCAATAGCCTTATCTCTTTTGAAAAGCGGCTAGTTGCAACGAGCACTACGTGAAAAAAATGATGGACTAAACGTGAGACTTCGCGAAAAACTGCAGCACGAAATTTTAAAAACTATACAATTTTTGCGCTTGCTGGAAGTCCGACGACCATCAGGCAGACTGACAGCTAGTAAAATTCATCGCACAAATACGAAAGCATCTTCGAACGCTCTCATGCGCACAGGCGAAGAAGCAGCAGACAAAACTGGGCGCGCACCACGATTATGAATCTATACGCATGCAACGTATTTACAAATCTCGCCGCCAGTTGGCGCCACACGGCTCACCGGCCACGAGCTCACGTGTTCCCACTAACAGTGGACCATACTGACAAGTGTTGCGATCTATAACGTCCAAAAACACGAGTTTAGTATTCATTACATTTGTGTGGGACCAAGTGTGGGACCAAAACCTCAAGACCACTATACCTGTCAACAATCGCGAAAGGGAGCCCGCAGTGATAGAAATTTATCTTGGGATCCCTGCCGCCGCATGCTATGTTTGTGGCACTTAAAAAAAAGCAGCATTATTTACACTTACCTGGTGTGGTGAGGTAGCTGACCACCTGCGAAGTGCGATGCTTAGAAAAAGCTTCACGCAGCGTGTTCTCCCAAGAAATACTTCTTGTTACACTTGGCAAAGTGAAAGTTGAGGGGGCTGGCTCAGGTAGAAAACCGGGAATCGCACGACCGTCAACGTCTCATCTCACGAAACCACACCAATGTGCTTCGGAGCAATCAATTCCATACTGTCTGGCCAACAGCCGTCGTGAGCACGGTCACCAAACGCGCGTACTTCTATCGACAGGTTCACAAATCAAGCCAGTCGTGTCTTGACATAACTGCACGCGCTTTCATGTACTGTGACTGCTGTAAGAAATGCGAACAGTGGAAAGCGTGGCTTCCTGCCCAGCCGAACTCCCACATGCTTTGTTTATCGTTTCGGCGAGTCTCTGCTTTCAGCCGGTTTCACCGCAGCGCGCAAGGATCTTGCTCCGGCTGACTTTCTCATGCCGCAAGTACTCATCACCTGCCAGTCACGCCTCGTACTCGGAAATCACACGCCGTTCGATAGTGCCAGCCTGATCAATATTCAAACGCTAAGGTGATGTCGACTGAAAGCAGAGATTCACTGAACTGCAGACAACGCATGTCAGTGTCCAACTGGGCCGGAAGCCATACTTTTTGCTGTTCGCGTTTCTTTCCATAGCGACAGGATGTGATTAATCTCGCACCTGCATTTTGAAAAGATCATCTCGATTCATACTATCATCTGTCGTCGCGGCCAGCACGGTGACTGCAGGTTGAAATGCGTCCCAATTGATAGTGAGCCAGCCCTGTTATCAGGCAAGAGATAAGGACAGGCCGAGCGTTGTCGTAATCGCTCACTCTATGTGACCCTCCGCCCTCTCCCTCACCCCGGACAAAGATGGCTCTGTCGTGCATGCGATCGAAATTCTGGCGATGGCGGTGGCTTATCAGCTTCCATGTCGCTGAACAAAGTAGTCCACGACAAAACTTTAGTTGAGGACCATGGCACTGAAAACGCTGAATAATTCTGCCACTTTGTCGGGCAGCTTTAGTTTTCCGACTTGTTCTAAAACATGCTAACAACGTGTACTGTGCTGTTCGACCGAATACAGCCAAAATTGCACGAACATTCAAAGTTTTCTCAGACCAAGTAGTGTCTTAACTTTGGTCGGTGACTGTACAAGTTTAGAATAACTTCTTAGGCAAGTTGGTGTTCACTGAGCATACTCTAGTAGTGCAAACTTCACAAAAAAAAAACACCATAAGGATGGTTTCAATAATACTTCGCGTCCATGTGGGAACTGACAAACAACGTTACTAGAATCTGACACGTGTGTTTAAGAGCCATAGCAATAGTGCAAGCTAATAATCTGTTCCTTCTTGATTCTGTTTTTTTCACAAACTTTGCGTTACTATAATGTGCTCCGCATACGTTGAGCTGCAACTTTCACTTACGCACTGCATTTTCGATGGAGGCGAAAATGGTGTAGGCCCGTGTACTCAGATTTGGGTGCACGTTAAAGAACCCCAGGTGGTCGAAATTTCCGGAGCCCTCCACTTCGGCGTCTTTCATAATCATATGGTGGTTTTAGGACGTTAAACCCCACAAATCAATCAATCATCAACTTTCACTTACGCAGACTGCCTGAAAAGAAAAAAAAAGAAAAACGATGCAGGAACACTGCACGCATCAATTTTAGGCCATGCCCATCGCATTTCGGACACATTAGCAGTCACATGACGTCATTTTGAGAAAATGGGGCGTTTTTGATGACCAATGTTCGTGAGCGTTGAGTGAGGGATTGAATTTGTTTTTTCATCACAGGGTTCAACCTAATTAGGCCAGCTCCCAAAATATAATGTTGCCAAGCTTTTTCGAGCTAACTTACAATCACTCACTTTAACCAGCTTTACTAACATTATTTCACAAACCTGTAAAAGTCCCTTTATGACGACAGCGGTGAGCAAGGTAAGCGGTCATCGATATTCTGATCATCAGCTGAACATGTCAGCTTTAATGCACCTGCGACTGCTGGTGCTCGCGTTACATCCATACTTAACTAAACTGCTGGAGTCCTAACGGCCAATTTTATCAAAAGATTCCAAAACAATTTTGAAAGTTCCTATGCATTCTGGTGTGACCTTTGCCAAATAAAAGCAAACAGTTTTTTTCTTTTTTTCAGCCTGATCACATAAAAAATAAGAAATAGGCAGGCGAGTCTATATTATAAATGGGCAACTAATGAGAAAAATAACATCTAATATCATCACCCTTTCCCTGCGTCACTTTCATTATTCGTCGGCCGCGGAAGATCGGCTGATTACATGTCAAGCAACAGTTGCAGGAAAAATTGGTCAAACGTCGGCAACTGCCCACCGCAACCCACAACTACTCATGCTCACGACAACTGTGCAGTGACGGGAAATGGGAAACCTGCCCTGGTTGTTGCCTGTTGTTATCAAGCACTAGGCGTCCACTGAACCTCAAAAACCTACCTAGCTTCTGAAGCGGTGTCGTGGTGCCATCTTGTAGAATGAAGCAAAATTTCGAAACGTGGCGTGGACATGTCAAATAGATCGGTGTCGTACAGTTCGGCGCTGGTTTCTCTCGTTTTTTAGTTTATTACTTCTAAAAAAATAGGTGTTCGAATTATAGAAAACATCATCATCAGCTGTGGTGTGAAGACAGAATATGTAAGTGATTAGAAACACGGAGATCTTATGGAGGCTTTCATTAATATTTCGAATATAAAATTGTGAGACTTTGTCTGCGCAATCCTGTGTAAAAAATTTCATTTCAATACATGATAAACAGAAAGTGAAATACAAGATACGTTAGAAGGGACTGTTGGTAGAGCGTAGTATTGCGTTTTTGTCAATTACACCAGTTGCTACACGAAAAATGTTACAGGCACGTTATTATTTAAACTCAGTTCGCGCCAACGCTGTGAAAAAATGGCATGGGGAAGGCCTAGAACGATGCAATTGCTTTTACGCCAAGATAAGAGGTACGCGTTAACAAACATCTGCGGAAATTTTATGTTCTCAGTCATTTTAGCACACAGCAACGTCGGGCTCTAATTATGATCTGCCTCTCGCCCAAAAATGTTACAACAATATCAGGGCAAAGGGTTCTAGTCGGGAGAATAGAAACATACCAGGCTTGTCATCTTGATCTTCATGTATTTATAAAAAGCCTTATATCCTTCAACGCCATCATCATAGGGATTCCTTAGTAATCGGTGACTAATAGACACATCGACGTAGCGCACTTTCGCTGCACATATCCTTCCTCCACGAAGCACTGCTATCCTCATCAAGAACACAGCTACTGCTATACTAAATGGCCCTGCATCGTACGCCCTTCACACTCAGGAACTCATACGTCAACGGCTGACACATACGTAAAAAAAACGGACTCTACTAGTGATTAACAAGTTTCTGGAGGCGAGTGGTATACTAGAAAATATTAAGACCTTTAAGGCTGAGTTTATGCATTCAGTTTTACCTGAATGTATCGCGTTATGTGTCTTTTCCCATAAAAAAAATATTCTGTGTTCCTCTGGCTGGATTGTTTTTTTTTTTTGCAGTGTTGTTACGTTACTAGACGTTGTGGATTATTTTCAGCATATAGGGTGTTTATGTAACTGCATTTTATGTGAACTATTGTGTTAAGTGACAGGGCTGTATTTTGCGTTTTTTTCGGGTCACTACATGAAAAGATGTCGCGAATACGTGATAATTTGTATGGCTTCACTGATTTACCAGTGTCATCATTTTGATGGAGACAATTCAGGTGGAAAACTTTCCCGAAACCTTGCACTACGGCGTCCGTCAATCATATCGTGGTTTTGGAACATAAAAAGCACAGCATTTATTATTGTAGTTATTATAGATTTACATGAACGCTTCCTGGGTGCTCTTTTGTGCAATTTTTTTTCTGTTATCTGCACGAACCCTATTTTCTGCCAAAAGTAGCCATCGCCGCTGTGTCAAGAGCTAACATTTCCTAAACAATCCACAATTAAAAAATAACTGTTTTCGTAAGCAGTTCATATAGTCTACACAGTGATAATTGAGCGTATCATGTTTGGTTAGGTAAAAAAAAACTCAGAGACACTGAGAAATCGGCTTTAGTGTAAAATCTTTATCGGCCCCAGATCTAAATTAATACCTAATTGCATTATTGAGGCTACATTTCACTACTTTAAAACTTTTGGTTTTGTTAAAATATTCGAGTAATTAAGAAAGTTTGACTGTTCACAGATCAGGGCCTATAAGGAATTTATATATGTAAGCATTGCACCCATGATCATTTTCATTAACCATCTTCACAATACGCTGAAAATTGTTCTATGTGACAGTGGCACTCTGCCGAATTGGTCAATTGAGAATTCTCCACCTTAGCCGACGGATGAAACCTCTCAGTGGTTTTCGCTGTGACATATCATCGAGAATGTAATAAAATTGATACTTTAATCCTCCACCCGACTCAGAAGTAACAGTATTCTTTGAAACCCTCTCTGTTAAAAACACTCCCCTCCCATCGTAAACCAGACGCGTGTGCTGCACGAAAAAGCTGTCAATTTCACAAGCCATGTCGAAGTGTGTCAAAGTGCGAGAAAGCTGCCTAGTTAGACAAGTGACTGTGTATTCATCAATACATCGTGATTTTCTTCTATATACTACTAGTACGACGGTGGTAACAATATCTTCGGGCTACTGTCCGCATTTCGAATGCTACCCCAGTCACCTGGACGTGGATTCGACCTGCAAAAACACCAGAAGATACGAAAGTGAAGCAAACACTGATGTCTTTCTTTTCAATCGCAACCAGCTGCTGTCAGACTACTCAAGCCAATTTCATAGAGTACAGAAACGTTCCTCAAGCAACTGCGAACGTGGCCATCTGCCAATTCTAACTTGCGTTGTATGTTAGTTCATGGTTAATTAGCAACGTATGATTGTACACCGAACATCACGAAAGTGTTTTGTCATTTTTATGCGAAACATATTCCTTCCAAGTAAGGCTAGATTAAGTGTTGTGCTATGTACATATGAATAGCCTTGTGTTTGCTACAAAATGTGCGATGTTGACTTTTGTGCTAGAGGAGTAGCCGGCGCCACGCATTGGCACCAACCTCTCCTTACATACATTTAATTAAAAAAAAGGCTACATTAAAGGTAACACCGCTTTGCTGGTGGTACCGTGATTACGAAATCTACCGCTTTAACTTGCAGCTGAGCAACGATCTTCGCGAGTTCTATAGTTTATACAGCGCCATTTTTGTCATGTTTAGCTTTCTTGTTGCATCGATAAAAAATATATGCATCGCGTCTATGGCGCTATGGGTGGTTATTATCGCTAAATAAAAAATTGGTGGAGGGCGAGACGTGTAGAGAAGGTTGTTCAAGCTCCACCAACGTTTTCGGCTATTTGTTGTGTTGACTAGTGACCGGTGGCGCCTAGTAGGATTTACTTTTTCTTTCTTTTTTTTTCTGGCTCATACTCATTTTTATAATGAACCACGAGTGCGTGGCATACCGTGGCGACATTAGACGCTTACAAGCCGAGACCCGAACTGATTCGTCACGTCAATAATACGTCGTGATTGCACCATAAATATTCTCGACCTTGCGTCATCATAATGCCGTAATAAGATGACGTCATCCGGTAAAGTTGAGTTTATGATGGACCCTGACTAAATGACACACCGGGACGGCAGGAGACGCCAACAATACGTCTACGGAGACGCGCGCACATGAAGGCTCTCTAGCTATAGCCTTTCATAACCTGCACACTTCCTACTCACCGCCAAGCGGGGTAGTCACTCGTGGTGAAAATTCGTGGCTGCTGCTGTGCGCTGCTCCTGAAGCAACAATAATAAGTATAGGAGAAAACAATTTAAGAAATACAGGTGTTGTGTGTTCATAGCAAAGAAGACGCTACTAACATTTCGAAGGCCGCCTTCCTTTTCAAAGCTTTCTGCAGGAAAAAGTCTCTCAGCCATTTTTCCGCATCGGTGATGAGAGAGTACAAGGACAGGCCCAGCCACATGCCGATGTAGCCTCCCATGTAACCAAAGGCTTCAATGAGCTGTGAAGCGAAAGTGGGTGCAGTGAAATAAAAGAGTCACAGAGTAACATTCCTAATTGCCTTGAATGAAACAGATACGTACAACGTCCACGGACCATTTCTACGACCGAAGACGCACAATCGAAACGACGCTAGGTGCGTAAATAAGACACAAAAGACGATGATGAGATCAACTTACCACAGCGGAATGGGGATAACACCAACGGTAAACAAAAATTAAAGAAGCCTGGCGGCGACTCTATGTAGCTGGCTCGTTGTAGCACACTTACGTCGACATTCCTGTGCCTGGCCTATTCCTTGGCTTAAAGGGCCCCTCACTAGGTCTGATCATATCTTACGCCACGCAATCCTGACCTTGTGTGCACATTAAGTGTTCATGCATATGCGTCATGTGATCCTCCCGCTCACGAGCCGAACAAGACTGGGAAAGGATTTGTCTTGTGAAGGCTACACGGGGCGAGCGGCAAGGGTTTCAAGCTCGCCTCCTCGCATCAAGGTTTCGTGTCGCTTCAAAACTTAGAAGCGTGGCGGTTTGGGCTAGTTGGTATGACATGACGATTGTTAAAGTGCGAGATCAGAATGACGACAAATGGACAAAGCAGTAGCGCTCATCTGCTTCAAAACATTGGTTTTCTCATATTCTACTTGACTGATTAGAAAAATTCTTGTGGCACAATTCTCTTTATTGGGTGTGCAACAACTCCCAGTGTCTAACTAAAATTGGCTGCGCCACCTGGCAAGGGGCCCTTTAGCTTTATGTTTCGCGCACTGTTGAGGCTCACCTCAGAGGCCACGTACAAAAAGAAGCTCGTGTCTGAGATTGACGCAGCTAGCTACTCACAGCATATCAGTGAAGACAAACAATTATTTTTCCTTCAATATTCTGACAGTTATTTAGCTCCTATCTTAAGTAAGCCTACGTTCTGATGTCATCTGTATCCGATATAAGACTTGACTTCAAGCACAACCAGAAATTTTTATCTTTACACTACTTCAAGCAGAACCACGAATAACCATCTTTACAGTTTAACTGTTATGCTCGAAGATCAGATAGAAAATTATCCTCATTATCCAACATGAACACAGCAAGATACATAGAGAGAAAGATATATAAATAGCATGTGCGATCGCAAACAAAACATTTGTTACAAGTTAGCGTTGTGTGTGTGTCTTTCTTTTGTGTCCTTATCGTGGTGGGCCATAGTCATATGAATGATAAATAACCAAACACAAAAATATTGAAAACTAAGATGTCAAGCATAGTTACGTCTAGCATTGTAGAATATAGTAAAGGGTGAAGACCTAGCCAAGCCCGGACTAGTAAGGTGCCCACCATCTCTGCTGTGACCCAGACTTTCGTGACTAAGTGCATGGCGCGCTAATTTTTTATAAAACTTTTTATCAATATTTGCAAACCGGAAGTGCTCGAACGTATAGACGGTTTCGCCAAAGCCATGCCGGTCTCTAGCAACATTGTGCGGTCACCGGGAAACCATTGACCCCTGGAAACTTCCGGTTTCGCTTGTTTTTGCGTGGTTTTAGCGTTTGTTGCTGGCCGCGGCTGCTTGTGTTCCGATGTTTTATGCGGATTAAAATTATTCTGATGAAGCGTTGGCAACTCGAGCACAGCTGTGTCAAGCCAGGATGCAGTTTACATGCCTAAATAATTTTACATGCTAGTCAAAACGTTCTGACGATAGAAAGAACGCCTGCATTGCAGCGATCACGGGAGAAAACTGGATTCCCACCAAGAGCGCGTAGGTTTGTTCTGCATTTCATCGAAGGCAATGCAAAGTTCAGCGCAGACTGATGGCACAGAGGCGATACTCAGACGTTAGACTAGTCGAAGGCACCCGGTTACTGGGAACACATCATGCGGTCACTGTCGTGTTCCACCCGTGGCACATAAGTGTACTGACGCCGGAAATGGGCAGCATGCAAAGCATGAAAGCTAACACTGAAAATACATCGCAAATGTGTTTATTTTATAGGTTGAGCGATATCAATTATGTGCACTGTTCGAAACAACACGGGACGCAAAGTACCCACGCCTAACATGAATCGCCGCACAGTGTACGTCGTGGTGTGCACGTTTCATTGTCGTTGCATTTTTTTTAAAGTGACTCCGGCGAGCGGCCTCTCATCTGTGCGATCAAATGACTCATCGCCTGTCTTTTTGTCGCTAATGAACATCGCATTCTCGTTAATGTATTTTTTAGGTTGTTGTTGTTTTGTTGTTGTTGTTTTAACTGTTTTGCTGTGGAGAGGTTGAGGAGCCTATTGCCTCGGCTACTCCATATCACAGAGTTCTGCAGCGAAAAATAAAAAAATAATACAGAACGGTACCCAAAAATTAACAATACGAGGAAAAAAAACATAATAGCACACTGAAACCAGCTCAAATAACCTGTCAATACACAGTTTTCTTCACGCAGTTCACACAGTCATAAACTACTTTCACGCACACCTTACTACTCTAATGCCAGTATATACATGACCACCCTTTACATAATACTCATTTCTGGCTGTCAGTCATAGGCGCTTGTCCAGTCCGGTCTCCACTAAAAAGTCTGTCAGGAAGATTATTGCCTTTTTCTGAAGATGCATCTCAGGCCATGGTCCAAGTAGTTTCTTTATTGTGAGGGGCCGTCTGTTCAAACTTGCTAATTTGTTCCTTAATTTTTCTCTTTCTTTCGCGTATTTAATGCACTCCAAAAGAATATGGCGAACATTTTCTTCTGCATGACCGCAATGGCATTCCGGTGAGTTGGATCGATGTATCTTGTGCAGGAAGCTGTTTGTGTATGCTACTTCCAATCTAAGTCAGTGGATCAATGTCTCTAGGTGTCGTGGAAGGTCTGTCGCTATGGAAAATTTTCTGTGTGGATCAACTTCATAAAGTACCGTTTCCTTTGATTTAGGGCTCTCAAACCACTTCTCCATCGAACAATGGTTAGCTCCTTGCGATATAAAATGTCGAATATCCGTCCCAGATATAGGGATTGTGCAATCCCGTCCTTCCTTCAATGCTTTCTTCGCGAGACTATCAGCATCTTCATTTCCCTTTATTCCAATGTGGCTGGGTATCCATTGGAAAACGATGTTGTGACCCTGCGATGAGGCATATTCCACAGTTTCTGCGATACATTGTGGTATTTCACCATTTCTGTAAGATGATCTCACATTTCTGATTAGCTGAAGAGCAGGTTTGCTATCAGTGCATATCACCCATTTTCGTGGATCTGGATTCTCGCAGATAAGCTTAACTGCTTAAAAGATAGCCTCCAATTCTGCTGTCGTCGATGAAGATTTGTGCGATAATTTGTACATCTTCTTTTCCTGAATTTCGGGTATAAAGACCGCACAGGCTGACGCTTCTTCTGTGCATGATCCATCTGTATATATCTTCGTTTTTTCATTATGCATTACATGAAGCTGATGAAGTACCAACTGTGCCGCTACTAGAGGTGCCATGGCTGCTTTCTTCTCTATGCCGTCTATTTCACGGATAACGTTGAGAAGTGGCAGCGTCCAAGGTGGTTTTGAAGGTTTCCATTGTTTAAATTCTGGTACTACTGCTTGAAGTGATGATATAGTATCCTGTAGTCTCGTTGCCGTTCTTTGTGTTAGTGCACCAGATAAAAAATGACTGTCATGTTGCGTGAAAATTCTAAATAAATTTCGAGATGTTTCTTTAGTTCGCAGTACTGCCAAAGGTGGCTCTCGAGCCTCCGCATACACTAAATCACTGGAAGTTGACCGTGGTAAACCCAGACATACCCCCAAGCTCCTTGCCAATAACAAGTGCAGTCTCCTTTCGGTGGAGGCTGGGAGTCCGTGCAGCAGGGGCAGTGAGTACGTTACGATGGGGCGTATCCAGGCAACATGTAGGGCTAATAACGACTCTGTAGTACCACCCCATTTGGCCCCGCAGAGATGCCGGAGGATTCGAATGGCCTGATTCACTTTTTGTTCCAGGGACTGGACATGAGGCGACCATGTTAGTCTCCGGTCTAAAATTACTCCCAAGAATTTATGAGTTTTGACCATTTTAATAGGCTGATTTCGCAGATTAATCTGGAAATTTCCACGTCTCTTTAATGTAAACGGAAGTATGGCTGTTTTGGCCAGACTCAGTGCCATACCTCTTTGTTTTAGAAAATGGTCTACATTATTCAATCCTTCTTGTAGAGTTTGTTGTATATCCAAAAACGATGGACCAGACGTTTATATACTTATATCATCAGCATATACTGAACATCTGATGTTGGGTGGAAGATTATACGGGAGCTGCGCCATGACTGCATTAAAGAGAGTAGGGCTTAGTACGCTGCCCTGTGGCACTCCTTAATTGACGACATGTTCTGACGTTGGGCTCTCCTGCGTAACTACAAAAATTTTCCGGTGCTTCAGGAAGTCAGCGATCCAACGCAGTATCTTGCCCTTGAATCCCTGTAACGCCAGGCCTTCCAGAACGTGAACGTGACTCACTGTGTCGTATGCTCGGTGGACATCAAGGAATACAGCGACAGTGATGTTTCCTTGCGTTCGTTGGTTTTCCACATCTGTGACCAAATCCAGAATGCAGTCCATTGTGCATCTACCTCTTCTGAAGCCGGCTATGCTTCCTGGTAGTAGTTTTTTCATGTCTTGCCACCATAAAATTCGTTCATTGATCATTTTTTCCATCACTTTTGAAAAACAACTTGTCAAACTAACCGGCCTAAACGAGTCCAGCTGCATAGGGCTCTTCCCTGGTTTTAGCAACGGTACTACTTTTGATATCTTCCAACTTTCCGGAACTTTTTCTTCTTGCCAAATTTTATTATAGATGTCCAACAGGTGTAATTTTCCTTTTTTGCACAAATTAGCAAGAGCAGCGTATGTAACTCCATCTGTTCCTGGTGAACTTGTTCGTTTTACTGAAGACAACACATATTGGAGCTCCTCTGGTGTGAAGAAAATTTTTTAGGTGTGAACATGGACTGTTAATTTGGGCAGGTTCAACTTGAAAGTTTTATTCATGAATCGATTACTCGTGAGAAAACCATAATAGTTCGCGTGACCCTGCAACCGCAGTCGACGTCATCACATCAGCACATTTTATAATTTCTCAGTCACATGAACTCTTCGAAACGCGAGCGATTCCGATCACCGCTGATCTCTTTAAAAGGTGCCCGGTGTGGCACGGGCACAAAAATAAGCATTTTATCCTGAGGTTGTATGCTTAGACGAAAACACACATATCTCCGGGGTTCAACAGGTAGAAAGGTCTCCAGTTTTAGTCGAAAAGCTGAATTGAACAACTTCACAATGAAACGAGGGACTTTTTCTCTGCATGTCGACGATGTGGGTGTGCTTTGAAGACGCGGACAGGGAAAAGACAGATGTGCGCTGTCGATTCCCGGTCCGCGTCTTCACAGCGAATCCACATCGTTGCCATGCAAAACCAACTGGCCCAATTAAGTTCGCTGACATACTTCTCCTGCAGTTTATGCATTTTCTGTTGGTATAGGCGCGCGACCACTATCAGAGTTAACACGGAGCAGGGGGCCGCGCTCATCGGAACGCCACGACGGATATTTTGTGCGGCGCCGATCGACCACGCGAGCAGTGAGCCCCTTCATGTAGCCGCTAGAGGCTGCTGCATACACATCCGAAGGAACACGCTAGAAATAACAGAGCAGCAAGCTGAACCACACCACGAAAACACTGGAACCATTGAAAAAGCATTGCCGGAAGTGCCCCACCAGAAGTATGCTGGGGTAGGCCGTTCCGCACGAGCCAGTTTGTTTACAAACACCGAAACCATCTATAGAGAAACAAGACTGCTAGTCGGTGATGATGTGACTAACAAAACTACGGCTCTAAAGCCGGGGATGACTAAAAATAATATATGAAGACCTGTGATTACTTAACTACATAATACAAAGGTACAATGGTGTTGGGATGTCGCTTACTATACAGTGAAATCTAAAGAAAGCGAGATGCACCGTTTGTGCAACTCAAGTGGCTCACTATTTTCTACTCCAATTAAACTTGGTCCCTATTGGAGATTTCTTTGGAACTAGCGCGAGCTGGTATCAGCGTGCTTGGCAGAAATTTTCGGAGTGATTAAACGGAATGAATTCAACGAAAAAAAAGGTTGACCAAAAAAGACGCGGTGGCATGGTTCTGTTGTCAAGATCTTACCGTCAGCTTTGGCTGGTACTCGAAGATCTTCTGCGAGTCGGAGGAAAACTTCACGTAAACCGAAAACGAATTCCTGCAATACACGCCGCAGTGGTTCGTCACATAAAGGCAAGTTAAGTATAGTATACGCCTAAATAAAGTGCAAAGGAGTACTCTCGCAAGGTTTAAATTTATTAAAGAGCATTCTGTCTGCAAGAATGAATGAGCTAACCAAAGTAAGCACACAACGTCCTAACGTCCCCTTTTAATGTATGCATTCGGCGCACAGATCTTTTGTTATCTATGAAGTCGTGTGCATGCATGTCCACGTATGGTTAGCTTGACGTTACGCTACCACACCACCTTGCAAGAAGACAAAAATAAACTAGCTCATTCACTATTCGGCAGACAATAGGCCGGTTTGACTTCTGTTGAGGCTTGAAAAAGAAGCTGTGCTCAAGGCACTTATAGAAGATCGTGACCCGGCGCTTTCGCAATACGGCATCAAATGCTCTGCCCTCACATCTCACTAGCACCCTTTGCGTTGGTTAGTGAACCTGCATCGCGAATGTATATTATGCCTGAATCTGACTTTCGTAATAGATGAACAAAAAGTACCGGTATCGGCTTTATATCGAACCGATGTCTGTCTAGACCAGGTCCTAATCACTTATGGTCTTGTGGACAGGAAAGACGTTAGAGTGTCTGGAAGAGCAAATAGGCTGACAAGAGAAAGCATGGCAGGAACAGAACTTGACCATGTGCCCATTAGAAAGAAGAGTGCGGCGAAGATCCACAAGTAGTGTACACCTACCTTTCCTTCTCTTTCTGAAAGAAACAGACACAGAAATATTTTTAGTCGTTGCGCACAACTCTTAACTATGTTGTTTTTTTTTCCTCACTGGAGGACACGAGACATAGGGAGCTATATACATGTACAAAGATGTTCTCTATGGTGAAAACAGCCCGAGTAGAAACTACGTGGCTACATTTATTATTAATACATTTCAAGTAAGTGAGCCAAGTCGTCGAGCCGAATGCTAAGTGCACACTTTCACATGTAGCCAAATCAAGAGTAGTTAATTTACTATAGCTACGCATCACAACACACTGCACAAGCTTTTGTCTTAACGGCTTGATCGTATAGTTGGTAAATATGCACCTTGTTGATTTTTCTATATTCAAAAATATATCCTCACATATGACTTACCGCGCTTGGAATGTGCCTCATTTGTGTATCAATTTAAAATTTTCGTAATATTTATGGGTGATTTCTTTACTATACCTGCACGATGTACTCATGAAAGCACGCAATTCTATCGGAAGCATGGGGGTTTACGCGTAGATGACCAAGAAATTATTTCATACTGCAAAACTACATGTCATGTTGCTTGGTGCATTTATAACGCATGCGTACATAAAAGTAAATATTTCTTTATAGCTTGTGTTTGACGTGGTGTTAGGCTGGTTTCATTATCGAGAACCAAGCAACACGAAATGTTGCTTGGTTTTGGATAAGCACGCATGCGTAATAAAACGCACTTTGGCTGAATAATTTACCAAAATCCGCCAAAAATTCAGCCTCTCAAATGGCGAATCTCACATTATTTTACACAATTTTGAGTCAAATGCAATTTCATGCAACAAAAGAGTGATTAGGAGTACGTAATCATAATTAGGCGATATATGAATGATTATGAGTACGGAAACTTTCGTAAGATGTGATGAGGAAATATTTCACCTGTTTGAAACTAAAGCTTGCTCATAATAAACACCTATTCAACAAAAATTATTTCTTCTACAGTTTGATATGTTAACGAAAAAAATACGAACGTTATATTCGTGATATACAGTTAAACCCCATTAAACAGCAAAGCATGTTCGCCCGACTTACCCGATCCTCTCCCAGGCTTGTAAGACGCACATCGTATGACGTTTCTCTGAAACACGCCACTCGATTTATTAAGAAGGGCTTAAAGCTTGTGGTAATAAAATTCACGGTGATAGCACTTCTAGTCTTTCTTTGCAACGTCAAAAACCCGGATATGGAACTATGTACGTTCAAGAGCAAAGCACGCTAATTCATCATCGACAAATATTCTGCTTTAAAAAAACAGAAACATCGCATTGTCACGTGGTTGGGATGGTAGCGAATTTGGCAGTCAGGTGGTTAAATATAAAATGCTTCATTGGACGAACTACTTGTGTTCAGAAAGTCAAGCAGCACTCTCAATACAACGATAGCGTCGAGTATGGTTGGCAATCATCAAACAATCTGATCAACGGTGGAGTACGTCATCTTTTTTGTACATGTGGGTGGTGCAATACTCCAGCGTTTTCGCTAATGATTGCGTTAGCTTGTTAATAAACTTGACTACTCGGGTAATGCGCGAAACCCTATCAGAATATTCTAACACAATCGAAGAGTTTCTCAACAATTATGGTGCAGCAATAACTTTCCAATTAGACGTAATTCGAAGATTACGTGCTCATGCTACACCATCAGAAATATGTGTTTTAATTACTTTACTACAGTTTAAGAAACAAATACTATCTTCCATGTTTTGCTTGGATTAGTAGCTCGTTGGTTTTACTAGCTTGCATCTAAATGAAAACGAGGCTTTTGAGCAATCTTTCTTTTTAATTCCTTCTTCCTGCAACACATACGCATTGCTAATAAACGAATGTTTTCTTACTCGCATGGCGCTCCACATTTCTTCATGCACTTTGTTACCGTCTTGTTTGTAATTTGTTTGTCACAGATGGCTAGAAGAGAATGAATACATGATAACAAAATATGCACTCTGCAACAAATCCTTTGTGGCTGAACAATGAATGCGTTGACATTGTTCCCTTGGTTAGCATTGATCACTTAACAGTCCTTTTTTTTTCTTGAATTACTTTTACTTTTCATAAAGCAGACATTGTGCTACAAAACCCATGGCAATCTAAAAATGAGAATTGGTGCCTGGGATTTACTACTACAGTATAGCGTTCACATCGATTCCAGGACCACCTAAAGCACACGTATGGCTAAACTCCGAGCAACTTTTGTTACAGCTGGGCAAGCCTAGCTTTAAGCTTGACCGATATAAAATATGTTGAGAGTGGCAAGAGAGGTTGGTATTCTAGTAAGCATGTAAAAGACGAATTACACGGTCATACTATGTCCCCTGCTAGCTTCCGCGTAGTTAGGAAGAAATACCTATAAGGCATCAGGCGGACGCTAGCAATTTGTTTATAGTAAAACCGGAACCATTATGCTTAAAACTGAACGATAATTAAAATTTATTGCCTATTAAGGTACGCAGGTAATTAAAATGCATGCAAATTGGGCAACCAAGATGTCTCTGGGGCTTCATATTGGTACTTGAGACTTAACCAAATAACATCTATTTGCTTCACTACAAGGCACTCTACGGCAGAAAGGCTTTTGCACAGTAAGTGGTATATCTTTGAATGTTATCTACCATTGTTGCTTTGCATAGCTCTTGATTAATGCTCATAACAATTAAGCATAGGGTACATAAGGAATTACCCATCAGCGTGTTTGATATGACAGCGATATAGGAAACAGGAAGAGGTAAATGAATAGTTGAGCTGAGTTTCACCAAGTTGAACCACACTCACGAAACTCACCCATGTTTTGATAGCCACACGTCGGCACGTTAAAGTTGGAGCCATACTCGTGCAGAGGCCTGATGCAGTTACACAATTTAATTTCTTGTTTTATGAGGCACTCTTGAATGCACAGCTGTCCAGCAAAATAAACCAAAGAGAAAAATAGTGAGTTTCGCCGCAAGTATGAGGTTATGAATGCTATAAATAACAAATATAAATGCTGCACGAAGCATAAGAATAACGGCTAACTTCTTTAAAATCCGATTTCCCATAACTCTACAGAACGTTGGAAAAAAAGAATGGGGCTGCTCCAGCGAGCGAAGTGATTTTCCTGCTGTCTGTCGCCTCAACGTGCAAATGTAGGAGCCGTCTACTGATACCTGCAGAGACAGCCACCGCGTCCTTTTGATCAATGTTCCCACTTGCTGCCCGAGCAATGCAACCCCCCACCGACACTTTCTCACGCTCCTTCGCAGTCTTTTTTTGCATCCTTCCTTCGTGCTACTGCAGTGCTGTATACTTATTCAATATTATCAATGATTAAGCCTGCAAAAACGTGTTGTTGCAAATATTTTATTTTTGTTTTTCTTTCTTCACTTGACCCGTTTGGTAAGTTTTTACCCACCTTCTGCTAAATTTAGAGTTAGTGACTGTCGACGCACCAGCAGTCTTATAGCAAATGAAACGAATGCATCACGTACGTCTTGAGTCAGGTAACCCAGGAACTCGTCCTTCTTCCCGGCTGCCTTGTAATCCGAACATCTCGATGCGAACGGAGGAGGTAGACGACGAACTGTTTGCTAGAAAAGTACAGAATGCGAAACAGTGGTCATGTAAACGAAGGCAGCCTAATGTGGAAACAGCCAAAGGAGTTTTGCTATACGTTGTGCTTTGATTTAGGTTCAAATAACACGAAGTTATCTATAGGTCAGCAAAACAAGTGGAGCGCACCGAGACTGATGAAAAACATTCATCACTACGTGATGATGACCCCGTATTTTGACGGAGGAATGAAGTGAATGAAGACGAAGAAACAGAAGCGGACAGGCACGGGAGTGTGTTGGTCAACCGTCCGGACTCTTTCCTGTCTTTTCGCGTGAAATATGCGCGACCAACCACGTAACGCGCGAGTGTGCTGAAGAGCACGGGTTGCGGCAGTGGCGAGCAATATTTCCAACGTGGTGGCAGGTGAAGCACACCGGGCGGTTGTCCACAGTTCTCCGCTTAGTCGGGTTGCGGTAACGACGAGCGACCCAACGGCTTGGGGGAAACGACAGCAGCAGGTCATTCGCTAACTCTGAAGATAGCAACAGAGCACACGGAAGTCCCTCCAATATTTGGAAATTTCTGACGAACGATTGCGGCTGGAGGTCCCAGCTGGTGGACGTCCCAGCTGGTGAGTTTTTCTTCGTTGTTGTCATACCACACCTTTGTCATGCGTCTCAAATGAATGAGGACGACACATTAGCCAGCTGAAGTGTGGGATCCAATCTGTTGGGTACATTCACGCGGTAAACATGACCAACAAATATTCAAAGTGAACGCCATAGGTACCTCAGAATGTGCCGGGATCCTTGGGCGGCACGAAAACGTGGAGACGGTGATGTTGATACGAAAGGCTCAACGTAAGTGATAGTTCGATTCGGGAAAACGGTGCCACGTCCGTTGCGGAGCTCTGTTGCCTGCTCATGTACCCCGCACTTGCACCAATATGGTATGAGGTTGGTTGCGTATACTTCTGCGTCAGCAGACCAGACAAGAATCAGGATGGCTGACCAACACACTCGAGCATGATGATGATGATGATGATGATGATTATCAATCCACAGCCATGGCTCGTAACTACTCTGAGGGATCTTATCTTGAATAGGAATTAGCACGGTTAAACAAAGCTCCCATTTATGCTGAAATATTTCTGCAGGAATAATGATAACGCAATTAAAAGCTTAATTTTTTTTAGATTTATTAAGGTGGTTACAAACTGCATGAAAAACGTTCTCGTGGCTGAAGCCCTGATTCGAAGCACCAAAGGAAAGTAATTTTTTTTTGTGAAGTTTAGCCCCAGGCTAGCAAATGGGATGACTAAAGGTCTTTTTCTGAGCAATTAGTATCAACGGCATGATAAAAATAGTGCTCTATTGTTTCTTAGTTGCATAGCAGTGATACTGCCAGACCAGCCTTATGTGAATAGTAATTTAGCGGGGGGACACGACATCTAAATCTGGTTATTATGGTTTTCAACTGTCTTGTAGGACACCAATGGATATTCCAAGAAAATCTTAAGTAGGTAAATTTCTGTGTTGACATTATTGCTTCCATAGCGTCTGCACGAAACTAAAGTTCTCTGTATCTTCTCGCAGTTATAGTGGCCATTTCGGGAAGTACTGATAGTACTGTACCTTCAGATGCTGCTCGAGCCAGATTGATTGATATGTGGGGTCTAACGTCCCAAAACCACCGTATGATTATGAGAGACGCCATAGTGGAGGGCTCCGGAAATTCCCACCGCCTGGGGTTCCTTAACGTGCACCCAAATCTGAGCACATGGGCCTCAGCATTCTTGCCTCCATAGAAAGTGCACCCGTCGCAGCCGGGATTCAATCCCGCGACCTGCGGGTCAGCAGCCGAGTACCTTATAGCCACTAGATCACCGCAGCGGGGCATGCTCGTGCTAGAGAGTCGGCAATTTCATTTACTTCTAAGCCGCAATGACCAGGTACCCATACTAATTTCAGTAGCTGCAGCGGACGAGGGACTAGCATAAGGAGTGTCTTTAAGGCCATAGATTTTGTTGACGTCGTAATCGATGTACATACTGACAGGGAATTCATGATTATGATCCCGTTATAGGCATTCAAAGGTAGCTTTCGCAGTGCTAGAACTATTGCCAACAGTTCAGCTTCAAAACCGGGAATGATATCCGGTAGTCTAATACCGGTGTCACACGGGCTCTTTTAATCGCGGTCAGTGTCGATCCGGATCAACCACGATCCAGATTAAGTGCTGCTACACCGTCACTTTTATTCACGATAAGGCGTGATCGGGATCGAGACTATCGCAACCCCCGCATCGCGATCTGCCTGAGAGATCGCAATTTTGCTGTCGTCTGCATCCCCTAGCCGAGCTTGTTGAAAGCACAATAAACAAGAAAATCAAACCTAGTTCAATTAAAACGCTTTAAATCAGCAAGATGTTTATAAAAAAGCAAATTATAAACTGTTTAAATTGGAACAATATCTGGAGTATTGCTTAAATTAGGATTCGCATCGACCGATTGTAGTTCCGGGAGAAGCAGACGACAAGCAGTCTACCGTCGCCTTCAGCGCTTAGTTCGACTCTCGCTCCGTCGGAGCTGTTGGAGCACCTAAATGCAAACTGATTATGAGTGTCGCAAGCCTTTCGACTACGTCGCAACGTACGTGCACTTCTTGGTCGAATCAAGAGTTCATTACAGTAATTGACCGCTAGTAGGAGCAACTGCAACAAACTTGAGGTGCCATGGCGCGTACAATGAGATTGACGCTTCGCTGCGACTACAGGGCTACGAGCGGGGGCCATCAGAAATAAAAGAAATAAAAGGTTACGAATCTCGCTCAGAAATACAGGTAAGTGCTAGGAAAATTTTATCGGGCGATGGATTTATGAAATTACTATCGTATAAGGGCATGCAAAGCTTTTGACGTTCGAGCAGTTCCTGCACGAATAACATTGCTGATAAAGGACTCTATAGATATACCGTACGTCGAGTTTTGTCAGTGGCTTGTTTTACGGCACGCAAATGCCCCCTGGGTCATTTCATCTGACCCAAGTTCGAACCGAATTAGCTTGTCCGTGTAGCAGCGGTCATAAAGTTGATCGCGATCAAGAGAACTGATCCGGATCGCCCTCATCACGATTAAAAGTGCCAGTGTGACACGGGTATTAATGAAAAAGGCCAGTCAAGCGAATAGGAGTATATACCTACACCTGTCTTTTCATTCGTTACTGAAGCATCTGTGGCTATAATATTATTCGTTTCTGCGTCTGCAAGATAATCCTGCAGTCAGCTATTTAAGACCTTATAGAATTGTAATTTAGGCTAAGAGGGAAAAATCTCATCGAATGTCGTCTGAAGATTCTGATTTGTAACCCGCGCTGCAATCACATCTCGAATTTTCACATTTATCCTATCTAGTTGTTTCTGGACAAAAGTAATCCGAGGTGTTCAACACCAGGACCAATGGGCAAGAAAAAGGTGTCTGGGTCAATTATAAAAGCATATTCAGATCGTCTTGGCACATAGCTATAAAATTTCAGAAATGCCTGAACCGTTAGGATGTGGAAACGACAAGGCAATGTAGGCAATCGTGCTTCTTGATACAAAACATTGCTTGTTACATACCTAGGAAGCCCTAGACACAATCTCAAAGCTTCTTGTTCCAGCATAACCAGAGGCTTTATTTTGTAAGCAGGGCCATAGAGAACAATACGCACCCAAATTCTACTATTGGTCGCATATACATTTTATATATCATCACCATTGTGCTTCTGCCTAGACCATATTGACAGCTGCTTACTCTGCGAAGAATTCCTAAGGCGCGTTGACTTCAGATGTCATGCTTTCTATGTGGGAAGTCCAATTTAGCTTGGCATTATAAATTACTTCCAAGTATTTAAGAGATTCCACCTGTGGAATGGGCTCTTGTTGATAACATATTGAACTTGAGATGGGATCTGCTAACGGGAATATCAATACTGCATTCTTACTTACATTTAAGGTCATGCGGATTGCATCTAGCCATCTCTCCAGCATGTTCACATATCTCTGTAGATTTTGATGTGAAGAATATATGTCACTATGTGCCGAGAAAAATGCAATATCACCGGCATATACAAACATCTTAACGTCCTGGTAATGCGGAATTGTGCTCACTAATATGTTAAAAAGAACTGGCGATAATACAGCGCCCTGGGGGACCCCACGAGTTTGTTTGCACTTTGACTGACGATGTGCAGTTTTCCTTAAAACAATAAAATTCTCTTCCCCTCAAAAAATTTTTCACCGACGTCATTATATATTGTGGGAGATTATGGCTCTCGAATATGTCTAATAAAACTGAATGTTCCACACTATCATATGCCTTAGCTATATCTAATGTCACTAGTGTCGCATGTTGTCTTCTTCTGCAAGCAAGTTGAATGCGGCTTTCTAAATCTGCGTGTGCACGCCAGATTGAACAATCTGTTCTGAAGCCAATTTGATTTGGGTTTAATATCAAATTTTCCTCCATTCAGAATTTTCCTCCATTCAGAATTTTTATGAAGCATCCTCTCAATGAGCTTCACCATATTAGATGTAAGAGAAATGGGTCGAATGTTTTCTATGGCCTATCCGAATCCTTGTCTTTTTTTCTATCGGCACTATTTTAGCTATTTTCCCCTCATACGGAATCCAGGCATACTTTAACAAATAATTCACAGTGCTAGGTAGGTCACATGGTGATAATTTGAATAATATTTTTAATATAGCAGCTGTAATTCTATCCGGACCAGGATCTGACGAGGGCAAATCTTGTATCACTTGATCTAACTGTTCCTCAGTAACTTTAGTAACTTCCATAGTTAACACTGGTTTTTTATAGATCCTGAGGCTTAGTTGATGTGAACCTACACTCCAGGCTTTCAGCTATGATTTTTAACAATTTCTTTGTTTCTTTCAAGGGCATAATCTTCAATTCTATATTATTTTGAGATGGCAACATTTTACGTGGTCTCATGAACCTAAACAACGCCTATTTGTTACTAGGTTTTGAAAAGTAATGATAGTGTTTTCTATCAAATTGTTTCTTAGCTAAAGAGACTGTACGTTTAAAACTTGCAGCGCAATACTTGTAATCAGAACAGTTCTGGGTGCACTGGTTATACATAAGTTTTTTTTCAAGCAGCCTTTCTTCGTCGGAAACCCCGGGCACAGTCCGAGTTCCACCACGGACTACGGGTTGTGCTATTTGCTGGTTCAGCAACAAATTCTGCTCTTTCATATGTTCTTTTGATCAGTGCACTTAGTCTCGTGGCTTTCGTATCTTCTTGCTCTTCAGAATGAGTTGTCAAAACAGATTCCAAATCTTTCGGGGTTTGTTATAATTAACAAAAACTCGAGTCGGAGAGCCTGACATTGTAATTTGGCAAGCGATCTCGAATAATACAGGCAAGTGACCGCTGTTAGTTGCACAATCCCACGCACTCCACGACAAAGTAGTGAGTGATGAACTCGCAAAACTTAGATCTAAGGCTGAACGAGACCTATCACTAATATAAGTAGGCGTTCTTGAATTCAGGCAACACAAGTTGTTATGCGCTGTCCACTCGCACAATCTCTTACTGCATCGATGAGTTCGGAAAACGTAACACGTATGATGAGAATTGAAATCGCCGACCAGAATTTTATTTTGATAACGAGATGTCACAGCAGAGTCTAAACGTCGAGTATCTACTACACCTGTGGGAAAGTATATATTTACCTCCAAAAAAGGCATGCAACCTGGTAAGGTTATTTCTAAGGCGAGAGTTCCATTGTCAGGTGACATGAGCTTATATGCAATTTTTGCCTTGAGACTTATTTTATTAATAATGAGAAATGCCAAATCTCCACCTTTCGATAAACGGTCTAGACGGAAAGATCTGAATCTATTAAATTGAATAGACTGCTGCATTGAAAGCTAAGTTTCTCGTAGTGTAATATTATCTGAAGAAACTTTCGATGCCAAATATATCAGATCAAGTGCTGCAGAGTGAATCGATCGGCAATTCCAATGAAGGATTTCAAGAGACCCTAATGTTGCTCTAAAATAGCTTCAGTGATAGTCTTGCTTAAAATATTTTCTTTAAGAAAATCATCTTTAGGCAGGATGTTCTTCTGGTACTTGTTTTTATTTTTGAATTGACAGGTGCGATGCCTTTTTTTTACAAAGGGGATTTCGAGCGTTTTAGCAATCGAAGATCCGTCTCCATTTCATCTGAGTCCTCCACTTCAATCCTGGTAACCTCGCATTGAGGCACACTACCTTCATCTACTGCATCTGTAGCTTCCGTAGCCTGCTGTGGCGTATCAGAGCCGTACTCCTTTGAATTCTCAGAGGAGTCACCAATGTGAGGTGGTGCACAGAGATTATTTTCCGCTGTACCAAACATTTGAGCAATCTGGTTCGAGAGATTCTGGGCCAAAGACTCACAAAGATTCCCATCGATGCGCTCCATTGCCTTTTCCACTGCCTTCTGAATTGCTTCCGCAATAAGGACAGAGAGAGCTTCCATTGTAGGCATAATACTAGCTGCAACACCGGCATAGACTAATGTTCGTGCTTCTATTTCAAGTGCTGCTTCCTTTTGTGAACACCGTCTTCGTTCTACTGTCTCTATAATTTGCAGTTCACGTACCTTTGCCAAACAACTATAGCTATCGGCAGCATGAGTTTCATTACACAGGCAACACTTTTTTCATTACTCTGACACTCGCTAGAATTGTGAGCTTCCTCGCATACCTTACACCTGACCGCAGACCTACAATCTTTCATGGTGTGACCATAACGCCAACACTTTATGCATTGGAGTGAACGAGGGGAGAGATGATTTACTCTGTAAATTAAATGCCAAGTTTTAATTTCTGATGGGGTGACTGACGCCGCAAAGGTCACAATTACAAACTCAGTTGGTATTTTGTTCTTATCAACCACCCGTCCACACCGATAGACTGAAAAGCACGTGCTGGCGAATACAGCTCTAGTACTTTGGAGGGTGGCATGTTGGCATCGACGCAAAGCACTAGATCTCGGGTAGATGCTAAATGTGAAGGTATGAACGCGATCACCAGCTGGGGTGCAAACATCGAGAACTTCAGAAGATCTATGACACAGGACTGGTCTGGCGAAAAGCACAGTATGCCTCCTCTGCCGAACTGGCGGACCTCTGTTATGGACTAGAAATTGGCCATCACTGACCGTAATTCCGCCTGAATGATTTTCGGCTTCTTCATCCGAATGATGTCGTCATTGGTTGGGACTAGAGCCACTGGAACAGATGATACACCGTTGCGCAAGAAAAGATCTACTGGCACCCTCTTCGTGTTGTCTTCGACCTCATAATATGAAGAATAGTTTACTCGCACATTATAAACACAGGCCACACAGACTAAACTCGAACGCCACACAGGCTACTAAACGCCCCACAGGTCACCAACCGCACGAGTGTCTTTCCGAACGTGGTCGTTTTCCTTCACTGTCAATTAAAAGAGCACGTGCATTTTTAACACTCGGATCCGTGGAAGCAGACCAAAGTAAAGCGCCTGGCCCAGGCGAAGAAAAGGGCATCTTGTCTGGTCTGAACTGCACAAAAACACTTATCAAACAACTATTGCAGTATAAGAAACGATGATAGACCAATTAAACCAACAACAGCTACTTAATTCTTGGCCACACCCCGAGAGCAAGCGAGCAAGCCTCGCTGCTTCTTCTTCGCTTACGTGACGTGACTCAATCAAATGACCATCGCTTGGTCAAGGTTGCGCCGACCACGGGGGCAGTGCGAAACCAGGCGAGGTGCGAAAGGCTTTCGGAGGGGCACGTGGTACATTATTCCATCGGCTGAGAAGAAAAGGGCAGTTTTCGCACTTGAGCCGTCGTGGGCGATCGCACAGAGTACTTTGAGTGTTTTCTCTTTTTAGATGCGAACTATCTTATGGCAGGGGCTGTGTCCCTCGTTTCCTCACTCTTTCTCCACGGAGTCCACGCAGTGCGCAGCTGTCGCACCCCCTGTCGTGCGCGCTGCTCCGAGGAGTAAGACTCCTAGAGGAGGGACTCCAGGAATTCTATGGAGCGGCGCGCACGACATGGGGTGCGACAGCTGCATACTGCCGCGATGAGCGCCAGCGTCATTGCCGCTGCCAGTGTCAGTGGTAGCGCCAGCACATGCTCTCACTTATGTACATACACCACCTCCCGCTCCAGTAAACCTTCTCTGCTTCGCATCCACACGTGGTTCTCTTTAGCGGGGGATGGTGTAATATTTTTCGGTTAAAATACCGTACGATCAAATCGGCACTGGAATGAAGGCAGTCATTTTATAGCCAGAAACATACCTGTGCCACGGAGACTGTGTACGTGAGTCCCGGCTTGACTGTGATGGACGACAGTCTGTCTGGTGGACATGTCTCCGACCTGTGGATGACGAGTGGCAGTTTGTCCGTGCTCTGCAGCTGTAGGACTTTGCTGGGCGACCACGCGGCACGAAGAGAGAGCTCTGCAAAAACACTGCACTTTTAAAGCAATATTTCGCCGCCTGCTACGACATGGTCGGTCGCATCATCAAGCGTAACGCATCGACCGAGTGATGTGAGCGTAATAATAATTCCTGCGGGCTTTTACGTATGCGTCGAAACTACGATATAGTTATAAGGGACGCTGTGCTTAGAGACTCCATATTCAATTCATGCACAATATGTTTTTCAACGTGTACGTAAATTCAAGTTCATGATTATTCTTTGCATTTTGACCCCATTTAAAAGTGGCTGCCAAGGCCAGGAATTAAACCCGCACTTTCGAGCTTCGCGATACGACACATTACGTGCTCATCTACCACGGCGGGTCGATGTAAACGTCCGCCACAGTGGTATATTGGTCACGGTGCTCGGCTGCTGGCGCGCGTTTGACCCAACCGTCGCTTTTCGGTGAAATCGAGATACTCAAGGTTGTGTGCTGTGCGAGGCCCATGCGCGTTAAAATAAAAACACGCGTGTTCAAAGTTTTCGGATCTCTCCGATACGGCATGCCTAATAATCATATCGTGCGTGGTCTTGGTTCGTAAAACCACAGATGTCAACAGCGGAGCTCTTCAAAGCAGCCATACTATATAATTTGGTTTACGTACGGAATAAGAGCAGTTTTCATTCTGCCGGTGTCTTTCTGAGGCACATGACTTCTTTCTTCAGCCTCCGCAATAAGGTCTCACCAAGGTTGCATAAAATAAACTCGGAAACACCAGCTTCTTTCAATGGGTTTATTACAGGGGCAATACTTCGGGGAATCTGGTGAGGGCACGAAATTATGAGTGTGTTCTTCATGGCGGCAAGAGCAACGGGACGTTTAACCAGTGATGTGCCTCGGAAAAACCCCGGCAGGACAAAAACTGTTTTTATTCCATACGTATAGAAAAGGCCTCATAAGATTAAGAAGGCAGTCGGCCGCGCAGTTGTGAGTGCGGTGTTCTTTGCCGCCAACAATCTTGGACGCCTGGGCGAGTGTCAGAACATGAGCAACGAAAATTCTAGCGTGTGCAGCAAAAATCACGCCATGCGTTTTGTGTCCTGCAAATGTGGCATCGTGTTGACGTGTTTACCGCAGTCGTGTGTACGTACGTGTTTACATCGACCAGTATCAATTATCGCTTGAGAGAGCACGCGAACAATTGAAGCAAAAACCGGGCAGCAACATGGCCACTAACACTGTGCAACTTGTGGTTGTTCTGCCTTTCTTGATCAGACTGTCACCAGGATATATCGAGACCAGGTTGTTTGCAAAATTCAAGACGGATCATGTATAGAAGAGCTCGAACACAGTTGTGTTAGCATGCCCTTTGTGACGCTCTCGAAGAAAGAGGTGGCGTTTTTCCAAAGCCAGTGGCTGTTACTGTTGCTCTTACTTTTTGGGTTCTCACCTTTTTAAGGTCCTCTTTTTTTCTGTTTCACCTTCATAGGACTTCCGCATATGTACCGTTTCACCTTTTGATGACTTCCGTCATTGAGCCGCATTTCTTGTTTCTCACTCCTGCTCACACATGCTGGTCAGCTTTTGTTACACCCTTGTTCATTTCATGTACGTCACCCTTTTCAACCTGTTGATTTTGGCTTTGAGAGCATCATCGTCCTTCCGGAAAATTCTTGTGTGACATCAAGTGCTTCTCCTTTGTCACTCAGTTTTTACGAATGCGCTAACATTGCCTGTAATCGTTAGAGCAAAGGCGAAAAGAGAGAGAGGGAGAAAGAGCGTAGAAATAAGAAAGAAACTGATCGCCCAGTTCTCAAGAATGCACAATGATCATTTCATGAGGGAAGAGACTACATATCAGAGGCGTAGCCAGGGCGTAGCACACCAGGCCTATTCCCTCCTCCCTTCCGAAATTCTTTTGCGCCATGGCAAAGAGAATGAAAAATGACCATTCAAGGTGGTGCCCCTCCCTAAACCAAGACGGTGCCCCCTCCCCCTCGAAAAAATTCTGGATACGTTCCTTCTTCATATATGGTGTCTGTGTGTTCCAATCAATACCACTTTGGAGTAAAGCTCTCTGTGTCCCCTTTTTGTCCCCACCTTCGTGTGTTTGGCCGTTTTCATAATGTCGCTGTACTAACTAGCTCAGAGTGAGAGAGAAGAAAAAAATCTCAGAAAGGTAGGGAGGTTAACTAGACTAAGTCCAGTTTGCTACACTACACAGGGGAGAGGGAAATGAGAGAAAAAAGAGAGAAAAGGAGGAGGTACACATAACACACACCACACAGTTCAGGTTTCACAGGCGGTCACACAGTGACGTTGCCCCCAAAGAATTGTAGAAGGGCTCGTGTGGCTTTCAGGGCTGAAGTAGGTGATGGCCACGCTCCCAAGATCTCGAAAGTAAAGGGTCGATCATCCAGCCTCCTTAAGGCACACTGAAGAGTCCGGCGATCTTCTTCAAAGTCTGGACAATTGCACAGGACATGGTCGAGAGTTTCTACACAATGGCTGTTTTCATCGTTGGTGAAGTCAGCCATACCAATGCGGTGACCTAATGAATTGGTGAAGGCAACGCCGACCCACAACCGATACAGCATTGTAGCGTCCCGTCGCGAAGTCTTTCATGGAAGCTGTAATTGGACTAATGAAGTGAGATTCTGTGGGCCTCGAGGGGAGTTTACTGGAAGATTCCAATGCATAAGTGTGGTGTTATGCACGATGCGGCGAAGCTCTTTTGCGGCATCAACTCTTGACAGGGGTATGAGCAGTGTGGGTGCTCCGTCGTGGGCACAACGGGCTGCGTTGTCGGCAAGGTGGTTACCACTAATCCCCCAGTTATCAGGCCCAGTCTCCAACTTAACATCTCTTCGTACTTTGACTTCCGGAAAGTCATGGCCTCTTACCGGTTGAGTGCTTCGTCATAGCAAGTTTAGTTAGCCTGTGAAACGTTTGGTGTTAGTGCGGCAAGAAAAATTCAAAAATGAGTCAACATCCATGGTGATGATGGCCAACAAATGCCATCGTTCTTCTACATCATTACCTTTACCAGGGAGGTTCCATGCCTTCTTTCTTGTTTGTCGACTGCGTCGAAATACACGCGACCCCAGTGGCTGCTATTGTTTCGCATCGGAAATGCCATACACGTTGGTCTTGTCTAGCACTCTTACCCAAGAATGTTCAAGAAGTCTGTAATAACCTTAAAAGTTCAAATATGCCGCCTCAGCTACCTCCCCTCTCCTCCATTGTGGGCGTCGTTTCTCGAAGTCCTTGTTAATTTATTGTAACATTTTTTCTCTAATTATATTTGAAAAACTTTTGCGTCTCTTTAATTAGCCATGCAGCATTGCTCCGTCTACATCATTGTCTGCAATGAACAGAAATCAAGGCAAATGACGGAAAAGTTTTAAAAAATGGTGCAACGTGCCAGTGGGGTACAGAAAATGAAGCACGCACCCCACGTCCAAGGAACTTTGCACTTATGGAATCGGTGATTCGGGTCCGCCCACTGGTTGGCATCGACAGTGTAGCACATGGAAGCTGGAGATCGGAAATACGTCATTCTCATCCTGCAACGTAATCAATGAGAAATCGCGCTTGTCATGACAGTTTCCTTTTTCTTTATAATCTTACAAAACGCCTTCGGCTTATATAATGAGGCCTCCTAAGCCATGCATATATTTTCGCCATCACTTTGTGCTGCAATCAGGTCGACGTAAAAGCGTTTTTTTTTTCATACGTATATGTTATACTGTTGAAGACAGGCCTGTACGCTATTGTTGAGTTCGCAGTGGAGCCACGGAGCTACTTACACTTCGAGGCAGTTAAAGGAGAAGCAAGAGCTGACAGTGGAACGCATGCTGCAACGGAACAGGTCCCGCTGCTCCAAGGCGATGCGCTGCCGCATCTCCACCTCGAACTGGATCTAGTAGACGTCCTCAGCCAATGTCTGTGAGCAGTAATGAGTCAGTCATCACTTAACCGACGTAATGAGTAAATTACAGGCACGTAACCCACATAAGAATGCAACTGTTATAACTATCGCATTATATCTGCGTTGGTTTAATCACTATGTCGTCCCACGCGCTTTGATTAAAGTACATGTAAGGGAATCCCAGGTGGTCGAATTTGGTCCTCAGTCCTCCACTCCAACGTGTCTCAGCCACATCGTCGCTTTGACGAGTTGAACCCAATAACTGTTGTAATAATACGCCCCAATGCATGGCCACCACAGTTTTCCAGCATTTAAGTTCATGCAACAGCATTGCACCGTATTTACACTGCATAAATGAAATTATACGTGTAAAAACTAACATATAAGAAACCATCTGAAAATAACTGGGGTGTATTGGCCCTTCAAAAAGCACGCCATACGATTTGGACGGATTTTCAGTACTGCACTCAGGTATAAATTCGCAGGTTTTTATATGAATGGTTGTTGGAAGTACGGATATCAGAGCGATGAT
Organism: Rhipicephalus microplus; assembly: GCF_013339725.1. Classification (NCBI taxonomy): domain Eukaryota; kingdom Metazoa; phylum Arthropoda; class Arachnida; order Ixodida; family Ixodidae; genus Rhipicephalus; species Rhipicephalus microplus. The sequence goes on from NC_051170.1 coordinate 9,846,045, forward strand.
TGAAAGTACTGAGTAAGGCTGTAGAGGTAGCTAAATTGGATGCCAGGGCGTCTTAGTCCACCACCTCGGAAACAAAATAGCGCAAAAGACGGAGCCCCCCCCCCCCCCCCCAGAAAAAAAAAAAGGCGGAGACACAGACAATGCTTCTGGCCACCTTGGTGGCCACTTTATCTTGCTTCTGGCTACCAAGGTGGTCACCTTATCTGGCCACCTTGGTATCCACTGCCACGACTGTGGCTGCAATCCTGCATATCAGCAATGCACGGTTGTCAAGCGTCATCGGGACCTGCTGACACGAGAAATCTCGGAGGCGTTGTAAATGGAAAGGCTGAGCAGCGCGTACGTCAGCAGGCGTTCAACTGCCTTGACAAGCAAGAAAAGTTATGTCAATATTCATGGTCAGTCGTGATGAATCTCATAATTTCTTATTTATTTTTATTTATCATTGTTCCCTCTTTCTGTCGTTCAGGACTGCGCAAATATATATTTCGTGGCGTTGACAAAACAAACCTTCTCAGCCAGCGCTGTTTGTGTCCCCCTTTTTCTTGTTCTCCATCTTTTGCGCCATTTTTATTCCGAGATTGCGAAACACCTCACTTATTCCCGAATCATCATGCCCATAGCTCTGCCATTTCACCAGAGAGGACAAAAATGCACTATTGTTTGTTTAAGATTGATCGTATATTACAGTATGCTTCCTCAACACCTTTCGTTAATTATACTTCATAGAACACACCAGACACTTCTGTATTCTCGCGTGTGTGAGCGTTCTATAGACTTCGTCAAGCCTTACTAATCCCAATTTTCGCAAAAGTATACGTTTTGGTGACCACTCAAAAGTACCATAGCATATAAAGACAAATGACTCAATATTCTATGTAGCATTAGCTCGCAGAATTAGTACGCGATATATCGTGGTTTTGGGGCGTTAAAACTTGAAAATTATTATTATTGTTAGCATTAGTTACCTGAGTTTCAACAGTGCACGCTTTCGGGTACAGCTCGCACAACCTTGATGCATTGATCCTGCACAAAACATCGTGAATAATTCAGTATGATTAAAAGAAAGATAGTAAATCATTGTAAGAAACGTAAAACAGGACAACGAGACAAAACAAGACGCCGCCTTGTCTCGTTGGTAGACTAAGTAACCTTTGTCATGCAGTTATCCACTCATACTTTACAAATTTTCAAAGATACGATCTCTGACTTGTTGGTCAGCTGGGGCGTAGCCGGGGGGGGGGGGGTCAATTTTGTGCCCCGACTTTTTTCAATTTCGCATTTATCAGTATACACGCACTCAAACAAACGCACGCACGAACATGCATACTGATTCTTATAACTTATACGGAGCAGCGCAACACAACAGGTACCGAGTATAAGATTAGACGCACAGTGATGACAGTTTAGGTCGCTGTTCTGTGTCTTTATACATTGTCTGCTTGCTTTTACTATTAATACAGTGCCATTTTATAAATAATACTTGTCGTAAATAAATAGCTGGAAGCTTGTGCTGCGTATGACCTCTTATTGTCGGTCCAGTCGTGTCGTGCTGCTTCGTGTAAATCATAAATGTTATTGAGAAATCCACTCACTCGAGTTAAAGCAGGGCAGAAAACACATATACTCACCGAATATGAAAGCTCTGCATTGAGACAGAATGCTGTAGCCCTTAGCTTTTAAAGTCGTTTTATATACGTTACCTGTTACGCCGCAACGTTTATTTTGCGCGGGTGATTACTCGAGGCGTCACATATTAGGTGCCGTTAATACGTAAGTCAAGCAGGGCAGACATTCAAGGGAAGATGGGAGGGGGGGGGGGCATGAAGAGGTTAATTTTGTTTGCTGAATCCAAAGTTTCGACAAGTGGCACTGTCTTCTGCCTTGGGGACAACAAACGCACTTGTCCAACCGTTTGTTCTCGTGGCACTCCTGTGAAAGCACATTAACCTACTACGCAACTGAAAGTGCATAAATAAGCGCTGACCAACGCTCCAGCGATTTCCAGCGATGTCAGGCCACACCACGTGACAAGTGATGAGCCAGCAGACTCACCAGCTCTCGACGCACACGGTCAGTCCCGGAAACAGTATGTTCTGGCGCACTTCCTCGATGATGGTCACCGTGAACGGGTATCGCCGGTACATCTCGATGATCTCCGACGTTTGGTACAGGAAGCCGCTCATGCAGAAAAGCCACACCAGCACCCGCACCACCGTAGACGAGTGCAAGTTCATCCTGGAACTGAAATGGAAGCAAACGGTGGCTACGGTCACATGTATATGTTACAGTGTACATTGAACTTACACTGGCCGTGTAAAGCTTAAGAAACAACGAAGCTGGTTGATCTTGGTGTTTAACGAGACCTTCCAGGCTAATGCTGTAGGTATTTATTCGACGTAGACAGAGTAGCATCGAACCACAGCCTGTGACAGATCATGCAAGACCGCCCAAACTCCAGCGCCAGGAATGAGGTTGCAAATCTGGATTTGGCACCCCCGGTAGAAGCGTTTACTTTCGTCGCTCATGCTCGGCTGGCGCCAGGCAGCCACATCGGACAAACTCGGCGCGGTAACTGCGCGAACCATCCCCCTCTGTGGGCGTGTCTTGGCGGCGCATGCACAGCTAGGCCAGGTTGAATCCAAGTGATGCGCAGCTGTAGCTTTGTCATTGAGGAGGAATGACGCGGATGATTTTTCGCGGACACCCGAAGTTATGAAGTTTTATTATTTCGAGTTTTAATAGCTTGGCTCTATAAAAAGGTATGAAGCTTGCACTAAGCCGTGCAAGGCTTAAACAGCGAAGCTGGATGATTCTGGAGTCTAATGTGGTTGCTTCTCAAGTTGTTGCTAGTCTTTTGCTAGCTCATAGGTGATGCCACGTTGGTCTTTTTTATGATGCTCCTCAGCACAAAAATGTTCTAGTTAAACGATCGACAGACAGCTAGGGGCAGAAACTCGCGCTGAAACCGAGTGTCGGTACCACTCATTATGTATACGTACATGTCGTCGTTCAAGAAGGGCTTCCGTCGCTTCGGGGTATTCTCGCAGCTGCCCTTGCCTTCTCCATTCCCTAGTATTCTCTCGTTGTACAGTGCAAATTTATATGATGCACGTGGCCTACGCACTCTGGCGGCTGATGGCTGCGCGTTCAAGTGAGAGGTAGAGCAACCACAGCCTCTTTTCGCGTCATCTCCCATTGGTACTCCTCCCCCTCAAGGCGGTAATCGCCTTGAGGGGGAGGGGGTACCAATCTTGCTGCTGGTTCCATGTCATCAATGACTGCTTGTTTTGCTCGGCGCGAGACAGGGGCGTAGCCAGGGGGTGGCACACCGAAAACGTGCCCCCCCCCCCTCCCCGATATTTGGAGATCAAAAAAATAGAGATCGAAAGATAGCCATTTTAAGGGGGTCTCCTCCCGAAATAAAAGAGGCTGTAGTTGCTGATAGATAGATAGATAGATAGATAGATAGATAGATAGATAGATAGATAGATAGATAGATAGATAGATAGATAGATAGATAGATAGATAGATAGATAGATAGATAGATAGATAGATAGATAGATATGTGGGGTTCAACGTTCCAAAGCCACCATGTGATTATGAGAGACGCCGTAGTGAAGGGCTCCGGAAATTTCGACCACCTGGGGCTCTTTAACGTGCACCCAAATCTGAGCACACGGGCCTACAACATTTCCGCCTCCATCGGAAACGCAGCCGCCGCAGCCAGGCTGTAGTTGCTCTGGCTCCCACTTGAATGCACGCTCTCGTGTTCCCTTTCATAAAAATTGACAGTTTACGTACCACTGAAGCATGCGACCACTGTGTTTATCGCTCGGTTAATTCCAATGGTTTATTAAAGCATTTCTCAATTACTGGTTACATCTCCATAAAAAAAATAACTGGGGTTTGCGGCGCATCTGCTGTCTCTTTCATTTTCAGCCGACTGTTTGTGAGTAGTGGAATTTGCCCAGTTTTGAGGGGTACTAGTTGGCACCTATTCATCAATATTCATTCCTGGGTATCTTTTCGCTTATTAATCAATAACTATATTCATAATTATCTATTCAGTATCTATTACGCAGCATGAGTGGCTATCGGCATTGCGTTGTTCATTCGTCGTACATGATCCGGGTTTGTTTTTATGTAAATGTACGAAACGCGATTTTATAGAAACATCATGCTTCCATACAATAAATTCAGTTGAAAGTTTGCGCTTGCGCTCTTGTGGTTCAGCCTTTATCTTCTAAACGGTGCGCAATAACGTAGCAATAAATTGTACAGTTTTTGTGGCGCATACTTGTTCATGGTGATGATAGCTTCTGTACACACGAAAGTGTGTTTATGGTCGGTTTAAACAGCTGCACTGTTAAAAACCAACTAGCCCAGCTGTCGACTTTGCTAAAAGCTTCGCAGTGGGTGCTAAAATTTGTTTAACGCGATGACTTGCTGCTCACAATGACCTGCCCTTGGTTCCCAAAATTTCAGGTACAAAAATAGGAAGTGGACAGCTCCTGGAATGAGACATCAGGGTTGCATTCCACTACATCTGTCATTATCGCCAAAAATATGCATGGCTGTAACAATGCCCATTTAACAGAGCAGGCCCGACTGAGAAAATGCATGGGGTACATTTGGCGCCCGTTTTAGGAGATCAGGCACATCCGCGGCCCCTCATCTATGGCTACTGCGCTTTGGTCGCATAACAGCATACAAAATCTGATCTCCAGAACGTTTACCTCTTGCGTTTGGTGTGGCTGTTTGTTACCTTTGGACACATGCACAGCTACGTTACGTTGATATTATGATAAATTTAGAAATCAAAAGTCGGCATATTGAGCTACGCAGAACACCTATACATTAGGATGTCAATATGGGCATGCTGATTTTTCACCCTTAGATATATATTTCTTTTCAATTTTATTTTTAACCTAACAACCGATTGATTCGAAAGGCATGGCCGTCGCCAAGTAGTGGCGACGACTAAACTTCATTGTATGGTCTATACTTTTCCACTTGTGTTGGTTTGAAGTTGTTGGTTTAAAGTTGCACTTTGCCAGTGTTACAGCATTGCGTGGTTAAGATAGTATTGATAAACTTACGACATTGTATTGCGTTATTTTACGTCACTTAAACTCATATCTAGGCAGTGTCGGGTTCGAAGTTTGTGCCAACGCTTAAGTGCGTGTATTCGAAGATAACCTGAAGTTGTTAGGTTGTTCTAATTAATGTCTGTAAGCTAAGCATGCGTACACTGCGGTGATGCATAAATGTTCGTCGGAAGCGATTAAACAGCGTTCAGTAATGTTGCATGAACGCTAGCGTAATCAGGCACGATGCACCACCGGCACGATGAGCTATGGTAACTATTACTGACTTACCCCATAGCAACTGTAAAGCTGTGCGGCTACAAAGCAACAAGGAAATGTGTAATTTATTAACTGCCTATTAAGCGCAGTAACGCTTGTATTATTTCACTTCCACTTGCAATTTCAAACTCCTTTCTCACGTTTCTTGTAATTATGTAGCCTGCCGAGCTAGTCTAGTGGTTATGGCGCTTGAGTGCTAACTCGGAGGTCGCGGGTTTGAATCCCGGCCGCGGTGACCGCAATTCGATGGAGCCAAAAGGATAGATGGCCACGAGCTTAAATTTATGTGCGCGTTAACGAAGCCCGGGTGGTCGGAATTTCCGTATCCCTCCACTAGGGCGCCTCTCTTAATCATATCGTTGTTTCGGGAAGTGTTACTCAAGAGTTATTATTATATGCATTATCTTAATGATACATGCCTTCGGTGGCATGCCCCACTTCACCAAGTCTGATTCATTTCATCTAGATATCGACTATTCTGTTTTCTCTGTAATCCAAACTGACCTCCCATTATCTGTTAACATAACTTTTACAACATTTTTCTTTCCACCATTCTTTCCGCAATTTCTAGCTTTCTCGCACTCGCAAGCGTCTGCACTTCTTTTCTTTCTCACAGTTAGTTCTTTTCTATCACACCTGTTGGTCTTATCGATACCAAAAAAACCGACGTTCAAGTTTATCACTAAAAAGCAGTCGCACGACAACGCTTACATTTCCGAGTGGCTCTTCGTTGCTCCGCACTGTGTGACGATGTTGGCTTCGCAGGAGACTAACTAGCCGGCGTGCTGAGCACTTGAAGCGGCGGCCTGTTCTCACAAAAGTAGACGATCGATGGCCGTCCAGTCTCTGTTTGCGCCTTGTTCTCTCGCAAAGAGGGACACGGCTGGGCTCATGTCGGACCCACAATTGAACGGTGCACGTTAATGGAGCCTTAGGCTGCGGACGCAACTCTCATATTAATGAGATGTCCCGGGAACAAAGCGTTCTTTCTTTCGGCGCGTATTTCGCAGCCATCTCAGCACTGCTGCGCGATGTAAGTTCTGCAGTGGGCTTTTTCTTGAAATTGTGTTTCCCAAGAGTTCTACCCAGGAATGGGCTTTAAGCGGAGAACGGTAGAATTGTCGGTCTGCCAATTACAATGTCGCTGATGAGTGCATGCTTCTTATCATTGAAGGCCCACAAGCAGCATTCGCGAATCTCGTTTACTTCTTGCAGTTAATAAGTACAGTGCACATCTCGTCGGTCGGTCGGCCAGTCAGTTAATTACTTAGTTAATTGGTTAGTTAGTTAGTTAGTTAGTTAGTTAGTTGTGGTTAATCCTGCAAGCCACGGTAGCGCAATTGCGGTTAAAAACGCCCGTATGACGCAGCCCGCAATCGAGGCGTGCACGTGCTATAGAGGATGACCAACTCCACTCCCCTAACACTGATAAAAAGCAAAATGAACCGTCAGCGAGGGCCAACGGCCAGCGCTAGGAGCAATCACAGGACGATTCAGGACGCGACGAGGCCGACAATTGTAAAACCGTTTACGAAGACTACTAGACAAAAACATTTACTGTAGTTAGCGCCCTGAACAATGACAAAGAAAACACATCAATGGAGTGTTTCTTTTTATTTTTAAATATCTACAGTTTTCGATGTACGAGCGCTTAAGTTAACGAAATTGTCATGACAGCACAAAGCTACATCTAAAGAGCAAAGCACAGCGTTACGTATATGCTATTTCAATGTGCAAAAGCCACAGTATTCACTATATTATGTATCGTGATTCCATGCTACAGCTTCAAGCTTCACTCATATAAACGTCAACATTACCCATAAAAAATATTTGGCATATCCCACGTACAGTGGGAATCGATGATATGCGAAGCACGAATGAGGAACGTTGATGTCACTCTAAACTCTTCACAACGTTACAAGGTGGACGTAAATTACGCCGTACATGACTTCCATGTAATGGATATCATCTTAGGACGTGTGAGTTACCTTCGTCGTCTATTGTCATCACGTGATACCGAATCTGGTATATGCGGAGCTAGCGAAACGGCCGCGGGCGCATCATGATCATAGTGCGTAGTCATGTTCTTGCATGACGCACATGCCATGATTATCGTGTTTGCACCAGTCATGTATACCTTCGTCATCCACTCACGTCACGTAATATCATATTTGTTACATGTGAAGCTAGCTAAATGACCGTGAGTCCATCATGAGGGTACGGCTTGTAATCATGACATGCATGTCATGATTTTACCGTTAGGGTCTGTCAGTTACATGTTCAATGTCGCCGCTCAAGATACGCTCAATGTCGCCGAAGTTCACTAAGAAATGCGTCGCATTTCTTCCTAAAATATCTCATTCTATAGTGCAAGCTATATAAAAGTATAGTGCGAGAGAGAGAGATAAACTAAAGACAGGGACGCTAACCAGCCGAAGTATCTGGTTTTCTACCCTGTACTCGAGAAGAAAAAAGGGGTGCGAAGGAATAAATGAAAAAGAAGAGTGTGTGATGACAGTAGGTAAAAAAGCTAACAGCAAACTCATGACTATAGCACCATCCAATCACTGCACACCTACATTGTCGGCCAATGATCAGTGAAGCTCGGAGAATCCGCGTATAGTCGTGAACAGAAATTCTCGTCATCGCGAACCGATGCACGCTCTCTTTTCCCTTTTCTGCACTTTTAAAACACGCTTGTCAGTTTTTTTGACGTGGGGTGCAATAATAGACTGAGTTGCGTGTCATCAGCAGCCGCATGGACGCAGCCTCCTTGGCCTCTGAACCACCAGCAGACACTCGTGCTCGCGTGTACCTCTGCTAGCAGATGCGTGCGTTCTTCACGTTTTCACCTTGGACGTTGAGGAAGGGCATTCGTTGAGGTGCAGAAGTGAGTCGACGAACTCGTTCGCCGTAGACTCATGCACAACTGTAACTAGGCAACTAACCTTCGACCTCTTGGTGGTTTAGGGACCCTTCAATAATTGCAGGCAAACAGCATATATCTCTATGCAATAAGGCATACAGCACACAACTCAGTATTCGTTTAAATAAAAGAAGCCACAAAACAAAAGTGAAAATAGCATTCTGAGTGATAAGGCGCCCGTGAACAGTGCGAACACTCTTCATCGTGTTCCCGGTGAAGACTAGATTTCAGTTGCCTTGCGCTGCAATTGGAGGCTTCGAAGGGCGTCAAATTGCCCTTCCCAGCGTGTGTTTCTCGCTTTCGTCCATAAAAGCAAGGCCCGTCCAGCAACTCAATCACTTCTTTCTAAGACTGTCATGTATAGACCACGTAAATGACCAAAAAACAGCGTGAATGCATTGCTCGACAAAAACAAAAAAACAAACAAATTTGACTTTTTGAAAATTGTCGCGCGCAGCGCCAATCATGGTTTACCACATCTGCCAAAACGCTACAATATCGCTGCCTCTACTCTGAAGTAATAATCATACTCCACCCCACCCCTTTTCCATCTGGATGTGAGGAGTTCGATTGCAGCTTCGCTGGTCATTCATGTTTGCAGCGCCAGATGGCTGCACATTATTTTCTCTTTCTCTGTCTTTTATCTGACGCCAACATTTCCACACGCTTGGGCAGGTGAGTGTGCGTGTAGCCGCTTTTATTGTGTCAGCTGGGTTCATTCATTATCTCTTTCTTTCTATTTGTCGCTCCTGCCCACTGTGTTTCTTGCAATATTGCCTTGCACATATAAGCGACGAAAGCTTTCCTAATACGACTTCATCCTCAGTGCTCGAACACGGCGGTTCAGCATGCGGTGGTTCAGCGACGAGTGTATGGCACCCTCTTTCGTGGCGTCCCTGTGAAAAATAAGAAAGGCGTTTTATTTATTGTTCTGCTAAGTTTGCAAATTGAGCTGAACTCAAGCAGCTTTTAATTAGAAGCGCACTTCACGACGGAACCCTATCGTCTCTTGCTGCTAGAACACAGCGTGCTTGTCGGTTGTACCTTCCTCCTCTTTGAAACCGCGCGAAAGACGAAAGACGGTGACGAACGCTTAACAATACGAGTGCTGAAACCAACTAGCCCAACTCGCCATTCTGCTTTTCTTTCTGTTACCTTAAAATATATATAAACATCATCCTAAAAAGTGCTCCCCAGCTGACAACAAGTATTCGTTCGAGATCAGACACTGCGTTCAAACGTCATTCGAGGAGGGGCAAAGTAACATATCCATGGTCACCACGGCATGGAACATGCCGGTAATGCTGCCCGGTAATCCTTGCAAGACTGCAATGACCCCTTCTAACGTCTGATGTTGTTTGCTATACTTCGAATAATCGCAGAGGAAATTTCGCCGCCAACACTGCATACATAAAAAATTCAGAACTATTGGCAACAGCACATGAACGCGTTGGAGCGATTTCATATAGCAAGTGGACTCCATCGAATAGAAGCACATCTGCTACACCACTTATGGCTAAGAGTGGCTTTCACAGTCGTATTCCTTTTGGATAGCGATGGCCGACAACGCTCAGTGCGACGCCCGCGGTACCGAGGTGACTGTGCAGCATAAATATTCTGTGACTGTCCTCACTACGCTGTACAGAGACGAGTCCTCGCAATCACTCTGGCCCGTCTTGGGAACAGAATGATGACGCTAGAAACTATTCTTCAATGTCAGCTCAAAAAGTGCTCAAGTACTCAAGCAACCAAAGCACTGCTAGAATTCCTAAGGGCTGCAGACTAGCACGAGCGGCTGTTGGCTTTTAATGATGCCATATACTCCACAAGATTGCCGCTCTGCTTTGTAACATTATGTGAGTACAGGTGCGAGCCTCCTCTTTTTCTCGCTTTATTTACTCTGCTTTTACTCCCCCTATCCCTTCTCCCTGTGCAGGGTAGCATACCGGTCATACCAAACTGGCTAATAAACCTGCCTTTTCTCTCTCTTGTTTTCCTTCCTAAAAACTACTGGCCATATTCGCATAAACATGGAAACAAGAGAGAGAGAGAAAATTGCACTTTCGTGTAATAAAGCTAGAAACATAAGTTCAGATCAACCTCAACACGCACCGCTGCTATGAAAGTTGAAATACTGTCATACAGAATAATAATAAGCAATCGTAGTGAAGAGGATTAGTTGGTTAAAATTCGGCAAATCACACTGCTTGTGGGAATAGGTTTCATGCGAAACAGTCGGCAAGTAATTGTCTACGCAGCATTTTTCGCATTTTATCCAAGCGTTGCCAGGTGGATCGACCTCCTCTTTTAAGTGTGCACATTGCAAGCTTGCCGAAAATGTCGACTACAACAACGTTTAAAGGTTAAAGCAACAACGTTTAAAGGGTAAAGTAATTCAAGTACTTGGGCGTAACGATTACATCGAAGCTTAGCTGGACAGCACATATTGATGGTATATGTTCTGCTGCCAGGAGAAAATTAGGCTTCCTAAAATATAAATTGGGTCGTTCTTCTAGTTCACTAAAATTAGAGCCTATAAAGTCATAGTTCATCCCTCTCTTGAATATGCCAGCATTGTGTGGGACCCACACACAGCTGGTAATATACAGAAAATAGAAAAAATACAACGATTAGCTGCTCGATTATATACAACCGGTATAGATGTCGCGATTCGCCATCAGCCCTGTTGCAGGATGCGAACCTCCAACTTTTGGCCGATCGAAGGAAAACTGCACGGCTTAACTTTTTCCGCCTTTTATACTTTTATAGATCAGGATTGCATGCACCAGATTACATAACACAGGACACAACCAGGGCTTCACGTCATAAACATAGCCGTAGCATTACACCTATATTTGCACGCACTAACATTTACAAGTATTCATTTTTCCCGAGAACTGTCTCTGATTGGAATGCTCTGCCCCATGATTCCCTTATGCTCGACACGCCGAGATGAAACTATTCCCTTTTCTTGTCGCTTAAGTCTGCTTCTTTGCCTGTATTTGTCCCTTGTTTTTCACGAATTTTTTATGTAAATGAATTTTGTTCTGCAGTGAATGTATACTGCAGCGGAAGTGTATGTATGTAGAAGAATTTTTGAACTGTATTGCCCTCTCCTGCATGGACCATACTTGGTCCACAGTATGTGATAAATAAAATAAAAATAAAGTAACTTATGTCATCACTCACGTTACAGCACAGACGTCAGTATTATAGCACCTTAAAGTGTACCTTACGGTGCGATAATGAGTACTTCATCAACAACTTTCGTCAGCTTATTTCTACAGGGTCGAGCGGAATCGTAGGGCAGCAAGCATGTTTATTAGACATGTTATAAAAGCGGAGCCTGCTCTTTCACCACTAATGACAGCAACCCTATTCAACACCAGTATCACATTAGCACATAGGTAGTATTTATTGTCTTGTTACGAAATTAGCTAGCTAGCACTGGAACGATTGACGTTGCCGCCACATTAAGCCTGCATAGGCAATTTTTCCAAGGCAGTTTAAGAACCAGGCGTGGCTCTGTGGTAGAATACCGTACTGCCCCGCAGAACCCTTGGGTTCCTGCTGCAATAATAATTTTTATCATATGTATTTTTCCGGTTAACGTGGCCGATGTCAATTTTTCTTAACGCTCTAGCGTTTTAATTTTGAATGTCTGCTGTCACCATTCCTAGATGGATATAAAGTGAAAACTACCTGTGGTGCGTACCCACACACCGGAGTTCGTGGTGAGCGGGTTTGTGCAACACGTACCTGGACAAAATGGTTTGACGACGTACGCAAAAAATTTTAACGTTATTCATGTCATACACAGACATATCTTTCCTTCTAACGCTTTTACTCTCTCATATCAAGGCTGGTCTTACGTTAACGAGGCGATCACGAGAGTACCTGGAGATAGGCAGCTAGATAAGTGCATAGGTAGAAACGATCAAACAGTACTTGATTCACTAAGAAATGTTTCGCATTTAATAGCGCACTGTATATAGTATTTACTACCAACGTAAATTTTGCGCTATTCACACTTCCATATTTTCTGCTCTGAAGGACCATGTCTCGATATTAGTCAGATAAGTTGAGCATCTGCATAGCTGTTGAAGGCGCCCAACTAAATCTATTTATTAGGGAGTTTTAGAATAGCGTACGCAAAAATAGCGGTCGTTGCGATCGCCCACCATTTCCGTCACCCAACGGGAATCTGCAAGAGGATATAGCGTACGACGCATGCGTAGTGGCTAGAAACACTAACACAAAGCTTTGCATTCTGATACAATTCTAAGACAGCCTGTTCACGTTATAAACGCTATTCAAAGTCTGGCTATTCACGTTATAGTTACAAGCAAGACCTTAAGATGACACATGTGGCACTTTGGGTACCAGTGCCGCACCTTTTCATTTGCCCGATGTAGCACCATGCAGAAGTCGTCATTGACTTCAAATCACCTAACAACAACAACAACAACAACAACAACAACAACAACAACAACAACAACAACAACAGCAAAAGCATTTTTCTCGTCGGCATACTTTAATGTTGCTTTTGATGGCGTTCTTACCCACATATAATTATTTCTGGGTTCTCGCACAATTGTACCTATCCTTGTGAAATAAACGCCGAAAAATTTTCAGCAGCCCTTTTCCGACAACAGCCGAAACTTCCCCGAGCCAATCCTGTCAAACAGACGAGCCAAACAGACGCTTTTGTTTCTGCCTTGCCGCATCCGATTACATACCTTGGGATCCTTATGGACGTCACCCGGCCGCTCCCGAAGAAGAAATCAAGGATCTTTTCCTCCAAACCCTTGAGTATGGAGAGCAACGAGAAGCCCAGCCACATTCCTAGGTAACCGCCCATGTAGCCGAAGGCTTCCACAATCTGGAGAAGATAGCGAAGAACATATTACTATTTGCCTCGAGGACATACCGTGGCACCACCTACGTGATGACGTCACTCATAGGATGGCGGAGGGTGTCGTCTGCTAGATATCCGCATATCTTGCGCTTTCGCACACCACGCGTTTTTGTTGTGAGCACCGCGCATGCTGCCCCCTGGCTTTGAAGCTCTTTTTTTTTAAAGCGGCCTAACTTAATAACCTGAGTCAGCATGGTCGTCGGCAAAATTTTTTTTTCTGGGGGGTGGGGGGGGGGGCGAGTGCAAATCAGTGTTGTATCGCAGCTGAGGGAGGAGAATAGCACTAGTGCAGCTGAGGTGAGGACAAGTGGTGGAGAGGCTTGAGGGGGGCAAGTGCCCCTTTTGCACCCCCTGCCGACGCCATGCATGCGGGCAAGCGAACCACAACTCGCAAGGCCCCCGCGGTGGCACCCGCGTGTCTTGTCAATATGCCACAATCGTGACCTAAAGCCGGTGCAGCTGACGCAATAGAGGACGATGCAAGTGATTTCGTGAAAGCTAAGCTGTTACTACATTCTGGAAGACCTTCCCCATGAGAATCACTTTGATCGAGGCGATGAGGCAGAGGCCCGTGCTATGTCAGTGCTCGTTACAGAACTCCAGATAGCTGAAATTTCCAAAGCATTGCACTACGGCGTCTCCCATAATCACATCGGCGTTTTGAGACGTAATGCTAGAGATATTGTTATTATTATCTTTGCGAGATTTCTCAAACTGTATAGAAAGATCGAATGAACTTGCAACAACGGCGAAAACGCGCACATGCAGAACTGACAACGAAACCTTGGGAATGGTGAGCGGAGTAAATCGCCACGCATGATTAGAAGTGCTGGTGGGATCCGCAAAACGAAGGGTCAATTCACCCCCGACTGCTCGTTTTAGTTCCTAAATATGATTGATGATCATCGACACTTTTTACTACTGATAAGTTTAGTTTTCGCTTTGACCTACTCAATGTTTTAAACTCTTTCGGTGCGACCGTAAAAGTGAAAAGATTGTCTGTTTTGTAAGGACCTCGCCGTGAGATATATCCAAAACGCAGGCGCCTTTTCTTTTCTTTTTTTGCTCATCCTGTGATTTACAGTGAGCCTGTCAGTCTGTGCCATCAGTAAAACACATCAACAAACGCACGCGATGAGCGTCTGGGAGAGCTTTTGCACACATGACATGCTGTTACTGAACATCATAGCTGCGGCGGCTTACGCCAAATCCTCGTCTCGAAAGTGCTTTCTGCAGACCCAAGCGTTAGCACGGCCGGTGTTTTTTATCCAGCGGCCGCGACTTGACGTCACCCATGTCTTTAAGTTTGAGGCGATGATACACGAGGATCTGTCACATACGTGTTATGTGCACACGCACAACTGTCAACGAACATTTGGGAATGATGAGCGTAGTGCATCCTCACGCATGCTTAGACGTGTCACACCTGCAATACAAAGGGTCGAATTCACCTTCACTGCTCTTTTTCGTTGCGCTCCGTATGACTGACGATCACCATCATGTCGTGTTTTTAAACCACTAATATGGTTACTTTTAGCTTTATCTTAGATTTTCGGCAACGTATTGATATTAGTTTTATTATTCAGTTCGCTAACATCGAAGGTGCTGAAAAGCACCTTCGATGAATGGATGAATGGATGAACTTTATTTGGTCCTTCGGAACGTTGCGGGCCGCTCCCACGTCGGAACAGAAATACCAAGTCTCTCTGCTGCGTCGCGGGCCCGGCGGACTGCCCACACCTGTTGTTCGAGTTCGGAGCTTGCAATAGCACCCTCCCATTTGGACGGCGTGATGACTTCCCCACGGCGTAATGCGGGGTACTGCCAGAGCATATATTGCAAGGTAGCTATATCGTGGCAGTAGGAAGCCGTATTAGTTGGTTGTATATCGGGATAATTTTTGTTCGATAGCTCGGGATTAGGGTACGCCCCGACCTGAAGAAGCCCGAGTGTCAGAGCCCGAGGTCTGCTTAGTTTTCTGTGCGGTGGAGGGTACTGTCTCTGCGCCATGTAAAAATGTTTTGTCAATTCATTATACAAGATGGGAGGGTCACGGTTCTCCAAGACATCAGCGCCACGCCCCCCCCCCCCCCCCTGATAGCTATACGCGGTTAATTAGTCCTCGCGCAGCTATGTGGGCTGACTCGTTGGGATTGGGCGGGGCTCCCTCAATGCGTCCCATATGAGCTGGGAACCAAACGAGTGTGTGTAGCTCGAAGTCTTTGTCCCGAAGAATTCGCAAAGCTAGTTCCGATATTGTTCCCTTGGCAAATGCTCGGACCGCTGATCTCGAGTCGCTGTAAATTGTGAACCTCCTGTTATCCAGCAGGGCCAACGCAATCGCCACTTGCTCTGCTATTGCAGTGCACCGTCGTCCGGACCATGTCGATGTTATCGTAAAATTGACGAAATGTTTCGTAAGGACCTCGTCGTGAGGGATATTCGTGGGCACTTTTCTTCTCAGTGTATTTTGCTGACTTACAGTGAGCCTATAGTTTTCCAACATAAATAAATGCCTGTGATAAGCTACCGGTAACGCTCGTGAGCACTCGACAACTGTACGTCACCGAACATCTTAGCTGCGATGAAATACACAAAATTCTCGTCACGAAAGTGCTTTTTGCAGACCTGTGAGTGAACATCGGCGTCCTTTTCCATCTTTGACTTCACGAGCCAAGTGTAGCGCATTTCTTTACATTTAGGGGAATGCTGAAAACTTATTGCAGGATTTGTCTTATGCGTCTGGCAATGAGGCATGGAACGGTACATAACAAGATGAAGTTGCTTGCACGCAACCTATAGCACTGTTAATAGGGCGATGATCCAAATAAAGCTTCTCACGCTGAGAATTCAACGTGGCGCACCGCAATTTCACTTGACGCTCACGTTCCACAGTATAGTACGCAGCGAAGCGAGAAAGGGCATACTATCCATGACGTCTAAACGATCGCAATGCCGGCCTCTCCAATGGAAGCCCTCGCAGCCAATATGACCCATATGAAGATGCGTTGTGAAATGAAACAAATCATATATAATAACAACACTAAGACATACGAAAAACGGGCTTCAGGTCATGCGTCTTGACCTCCAAGGTCCCAGCCACGTGCATTTCACCTGGTCTTGAAACTCGCAATAACAAATAATCTTTTAGTTCTCAGATTACGACCCCATGCATCGCAGAGTATGGTGCTCTAACATGTATTTGTTTTTCGTCATATTTATGGCGGTACCGTCAGCCGTCGTTATACACACAAGGGGTTCTCACATGTACACACAAGGGGTTCTCACAAAAGCAAGTGAAAAACCAACGGGGCCGGCGCCAGCGGCGGGTTTTCTGCGACACAGGGCTCTTTAACGCTATCGCGTTAAAAAATAATTAAGGCAGTTTCGCTCTAGTAGTGACAGGCCTGAAAGAGCTGGGCAGCTTTGTTTCTTTCTCTTCGAGTTTCTTTTCTTTCCTTTTCATTTTTTGTTTTTATTTATTTATGTCTTTCTCTCTGTTTTTCTATTTCTTTTTATCTATGTCTATTTTCCTTCCAATTATTGTCATTCTCTTTATAGTTCACGCATGCTTCCTCTTTTTTATATATTTATACGTGTTTTGCGAGCGTTACGCCAAACGCACTTTTTTTTTTTTGCTGCTGATGACAAGACATTATCGTCAAGGCACTCGAAAAACAAGAAAAAGACGTCTCCTTGGCACGAACGCAAGCTCAATATGATATGCATGGAGCGTTTATGCCAAGCGAAGGCAAAGGATGTGACAACTCCTTTCCTTAAAGTGCACCGCAGTTAAAACGCTTTTTTTTGCATACTATATCTCGTAACAGTGGCCCTTTCTTATTTTAGGGGCGAAGCACTTTAGGGTCGAGGCTTCTCCGTTCCTATCTGTGTCCCTCACAGGGGATGATTGAATGTGAAACAAAAAAAAATGGTTTAACAAAACACTATTTTGCACCATAGTTGTGACAGAGCAGTATTAAACATCTATAATGCAATGGTCGGCGCCTTCAACGCAGACATGATGGACTTTAGGACCTAGTCTTGTCGTCGACGCACACTGCCCGCGGTCATGTTTTATCGAAAACCGTTGCTATAGTCTAGAGTCATATGCGTATGTGTGAATAAAAAAAGCATTTACAAGAGACGAACAACAATCATAATTGTGACGGAACCGTATAAAACACCTACAAGCACAAGCTTTTTATACTATACGGCGACTTCAACGTGACATTACAGAACTTAGGAGCGAGGTTTGCCGTCGACTCTTTACGTCACTTTATATCAACCAATTTACGTTGAGTTACTTTTAGTGACATTCACGTGTTGAGTGAGTGAGTGAGTGAGTGCTCCAAAATGTTCTGTTTTATTGAAAGTAAGCAACAAACGGCACTTCTGCGTGTTCTAGGCCTTCGTCCATCGAGGCACACACAAGCAGAGAGCGATACATTTTCAATTCAATGTATAATATTAGGTACATTGTTCGGGAACAAATGGATATAACATTAAAGTACGTTCAAGGCATTCCAATGATCACTTTCTGCTGTCCCTTGATGCAGGGCACGGGTGCTGCAAATAGCCGGAGTTGTAAAGGGGAACCTGGGTTTGTGATCAACATTGCAGTAGTTCGATCAGCGCCGTGCCATTTGATACCGAGTACCGAGCAGTAGCCTCGAAAGGTGTCCCTCAACGAATGCACTAAAGAACGTGCGGGTGATTCGGTGGATTTTCCGAGGAAGTCGCCGGCGCAAATAGTACTCGTTTTCCCTCTGTTTCTTCTACGGTGCTAAGACGTGACGTCGTAAAGTAGATCGACAGAGTATGTCAGGTTCTAGCGATTCTCTTTGCTTCTCGCTTCGGACGGGCTCCGCGAATGGGACTACCAGCGGGATCACGTCTTGGCTTCCCTTGGCGCCCACTTAGGGTGCGACAGGTACGCTGAGGTAAAGCGAGAAAGTTTAATAAAGAGTAAATAAAAAAAAGAAAGAACAAGGCGGGGGAAGATATATCTCGGAAACTCGCCGTAAACGGTCAAAGTCACTCACCGTGAGATTGGGCTCGTAGACGAAGATCTTATGCGTGTCCGAGGAGAACTTTACGGTCAGACCGAGAAGCTTTGTCCTTGCAATGAAAACAACAATACAGTCTCTCCACTGTCGACAAATGTATGCTGTTGTTTTTTAGTGGACACAAAACTTTTTTTTCTTACTCGTCATTCGTTAACCGCTTGTACTGCATAGGAAGAGAAGAAAAAAACAACACGAGAATGATAAGAAAAGCGTGAAATATATGTGACTCGTGTTTTCTTTTTAGTTTCGTTTTTCTGTGCGATACATACTCAAGCTCCAGGACGCAACAAAAAGAAGTCGAGAAAACGTTGCCAAGCACTCATTTCATCAGACCATACTTTTGAAAAGTTAACAAACACAAAATATACATTTCCACTAGCACTGCAACAATGGGTTCTAACATCTATAGCTTTGCGACATTACCATCAGCAAGCACTTCGTGAGCTTGCGTTCCGACACCATGCATCTGTTATTGAATCGAGCTCTTTTGAAGACGGAACCATGTATAAGATAAAGGCCAGAAGGGTATGCTCTGCTGGTCGCACATTTGCCAATTTTAGTCACATTTTGCAGACTACTCGCGCTATTTAACATCAAGAAGTCTTGGTACCGATTCCTGTTGGCGGTGTTTACTTAAATCAGAGCCCGGACTTCTACTTCGTTTGAGCTTACCACTTTGACGCATACAAGCTGCCGTTATACTTACCGATGCGACACCCATGCCAGTGAGTCGAACGTCGTACGCAATGTCCCTGTAGAATAGGACGAAAATCAAATCGATGACTTCTGTATAGCTGGATGTTTATAGCAAGTTCAGCTAAAGTTACTGAATGCAAAGCGGAGCACATGGGCTTTGCAGCTGAGAGCAAACGCGTTTCCATTCACTCATTTCGTGGCGCTGGCTCCTCGACATAAAGCTATATTCTAGACCTCTCTTGACCCCAAATAATAGCGCCTGTAGAAAGTGTAACGAGTCTAAGGCACGCTATCATGCTAATTGGTTATAGGATTAATAAATCACGTGGTCGCAGAACGACAGGGAAAAAATAGGAGAACTACGTGTGTGTCCTTTCTGGTCTCTCTCGCAAGTTGGAACATGGGAAAAAAAAGGACAGAGTAGATAGAAGGTGCACCGTTTCTGTCTACTCTGCCCTTTCCTCCTACGTTTGTGCGTTGAAAAAAAAAGCTTACCAGCATGACTACACACCAACTAGTACAAGCTTCCACTCTTGTAAAGTATATTTTTCGCGCCAGTCATGTTGCGCTGCACCATAATAATTAAGAATTATGCCAAGCTGTTTTAAACACAGCTTTTTGCTTTTTGTAGTCCTTTCTTTTTGTAAGACAGCATAAAAAGTATTTTAATTCGATTTGATGTGATTTAACTAAATAAACTGTGCTTTATGATAGCACGTCTTTCATTTGCCCACTATTGGCTACACCAGACAGAACCTGTTACTTGTTCGGGAGTCCTACGGTTGCTGTTATTTTTATAACAATGCTGGACCGATAATACGCTGGCTGTCATTAAGTTGAACGTTTGTTTGTTCAACTCAAATAGATGCCCACTCGTTTGCTTACTGTTGTTTGGTTTCCCTATGTGATTTCATACCAAGCAAGAGTGGGTAGTCACATCTAGCTATTAAAAACAATTTATGTTTATTATATCACCGAGTTAAAGTTTATATTCAGACATCAGATGTAGCGATTATAAGGATATTATAATGGTTGTATAATGATTTTATTACAATGATTGAATAGCCAGATAAATCAATGCCGGTTAAGTTAATAGAAAAAATGCAGTCAACATTGTGGGCGGTTAATCAAAACCAAATTAAAGGGCCACTTATGCTCTGGGAGCACTTAAGTCAACATGTATGAGAGTGACGTTTGGTTACTTATAGTACCCCAACTGTGTCGCTATACTTTTTCTCTTTTTTTATAGCTATGTATAAAGAATACAAACTGTGCTTTCCTAAGCCATCACAGATGGGCCTTAAACGCACCTCGGATGCTGCGACAGCTCAAGGAAGGGTGCGGGACAACTGCTCTTGGATAGATAAAAAGAGACTCGGTATTTGCAAAATATATTTTTGCTTGCGCCTATACACCACTACTGGCATGCCAACTGCACTCGGAGTAGCCGTACCCTTCGCATCGCAATAAAAGCAGAAATCTGCAGTACTCACATGCATGGTGCCCGGCACTTTTTGAGGCACGGTTTGAAAGTGTTGTTCTTACTGAGAGATGCCACACACACCTCTGAAGGAGAAAAATGAGCAATTCAACTGATTAATAAGTACTCCTTCGCGATTTTCTTTATAACTTCCACCGTTTTGAGCCGATCAGAGGGCGGATATAATGCATCATGGCGGACTTTTCCGAAAAGCTACGACATTCGCTGGGGCAGGACGCAGATTAGTTTTTGCGTTACACGCATAGAAGCAATAGTAATATTCTTATGGTCACACATCTGTTCCTTGCAGTGTATTTTGTTGTAGCGTGTTTATATTACACGCACACCTAAAGAAGCACGCACAAACATATATTATGTATGATTTAACCTCTCTCTCCCCAAAAAAAAAAATTCCTGCTATGCAACTCGCAGCTTGTGTCAGGTAGCCATGCTTAGGTCTGCTTTGGTCGCCCCTTTCTATCGCATTTCGAGTATACATTTCTCGAAACTCTAAACGAGAAGTTTGCGACCACCCACGGTCCAGTCGGCTGCGGAAACGCTATGTTTGCAGCGAGAAGAGGCGTGCGAAAACGTGGTGCAGTCCAAGAAATGCGAAAAAAAAGTGCAGTATCTTTTCCCACCTTCACATACATGTGTTATTTTTACAATGCCTAAAGCTTCATTTATTTGAGCCAGGTAACTCCGCGAATCGGAAACATGTACCATTTCCTAGCACGCGCACAGGCAAGCATTTCGGTTCCGTAGCTTCCGCACTATAGTATACTGCCTTATAAAGGTTACCACCTAGAGGCTATAAAGGACCTGTTGCAGAACAGTGAGGTTTGGCCGCAATAACTATTCCATGATAAACAATTTTTACCAATAAATTGAGTAAAATAGTGTTTATAAAACGTGTTTTGTCAATATTAGTTTTTTGTTTGTTTAGGGTCGAAGCTCTTTATGGCATCACCCGTTCGTCTCCCGTTATCGTTTGTAATCACCGGTGGCACATACCCGAGAGAGCGGGTGTGTGCCACAGGGGATAGACTTCTACGGGCAAAGCTTCTTAAGCCGAGGGCTTTGTATGTAGTAGGTAGCCACTTCCTGTTTAGTTCTTGGAATAACCACTAGATGGCAGTACTTGTATATAATCACTATATACGATGAAAAGATGTGATATGGTGGTACTTGGTGTGTTCACTAGACGTACGGACATACAGACAGACAGACGCATGGACGGACGGTCAGATCGACCCACGGTTGCACGGAGGGACGGATGCACGGACGGACGAACGGACGCTTCGCCCCACTCATCATCATTCAGTCTGTGGATATGCTGTGATTTTTTTTTTCCTGGCATTCCTCTACAGATAATTTTGATCCTTACCGCCAGCCCCAGGATCGCATGCCGTAGCTCCAACAGCGCCAGTAAAAGCAAGCGCTGAGTACACGCAGCCGCAGTGTTTTGTTTGGAGCCTCATTTCACAGTCATGTAAACAAGTCTGGAAGCAACCAACAATCGCAATTTGCAGACATAGCAGTGCATGGGCAACAATCTATATGCTAAGCAATATCTGCTGATAAGATAGAGCATTCCGTTTCCCGTCACGTCACGACAGGAATCTAGAAACGAATACAATAAAAAATTTATGTAAGAAGAGACAACTAAGCATGGTTGGTCACGGCTTGTTTTATTATTATATTATTATTATTATTATTATTATTATTATATTATTGGACGTAACGGGATAATAAAATAGTAAGTGGCCTAATGAAAGCCTAGTTCCTTTTTTAGAGGATTTTTTCACTAATTATTGGCTGAAAGCTGAATAAATGTCACGACAGTGCTCATCATCTTTAAAGGACACAGGCGAAATAAGGAAGTGGGAGTATTTTATTTATTTATTTATTTATTTATTTATTTCAAGGACTTCTCAAAAAATTTGACGGGAAAGGATGCAAGGAAAATAAATAAAGTGAGTAGAAAGAAGTTATATAATGTTAGCGGGTAACGACGATCAGAAAAAACGCGTACACTAACTGCGTAGATTAATGTGGCGCAATGTAAAGGTTACAACCATTGTGCACAAACTATCAGTTCAAGCGCACGAATAAACTCTTATTATATTTATTCGTGCGCTTGAACTGGCAGTTATACCATGCATATCCAACTAGCCCAACTTTCGACTCTGTTGCACAAACTAATTTTCTAGGTCTCTGCACATGCGTCCTGCATGTGAAGAAAAAAATTGAAGAAATCGTGTGTTGCAGGTTTATGATAACTGATACTCACGTCTTGATTTAAGTATCCACCATAGGCCCTTTGCTTGCCGTGCCTTGTGTATTCCGTGCATTCGGACGCATATGGAGGTGGCAAGCGTTTCACTGTTTGCTGTTTGCGAGTCACAGAATATCAGTGTATTGAACCAGGCAACGAGTACATGAGTGATACCTTGGCCTATTCGACGTAAGTAGTCTAAATTGTGACGAAGTAACAAGGTTTTTTTTCCCCATGTCTTTAGTCATCGTCAACATCATCAGCCTGACTTCGCCCACTGCCAGACAAAGGCCTGTCCCATGATCCGCCAAATAAGGCTACGTTAATGAACAGTTTGCAATAATCTGCAAGGTGACTTTCCTGTAAGGTTCGTTTCTAAACAAAAACTTGTTCACAGACTGATTTTCTATATATATATATATATATATATATATATATATATATATATATATATATATATATATATATATATATATATATATATATATATATATATATATATATAGTGCCTACTTGCTTTCTATGATAAAGGCTGACATTGTTCACTGACGAAAAAATTGTACGCACCTGCGTCACAGAGAGGACGTATTCAATGTCGGTCTCCCCAACGATAGCAGACAACTTGTCTGGAGGGCACGTCTCAGGTCTGTGCACAATGACGGGAAACTTATTCGTGTCTTCGATGGCCACCGACGTCCTTTTGCTCCAGTACACCTTCATTCCGAGCTCTAATAGTATGAATAAATGAATGAGTTAATTAATTAATTAACACTAACGCTGTTTTGGGTTGTCTTGCTCGATTGCTTTTTGCCAGCAATAGCGTGCTCGCCATTACGTCATATGTGTACCTATGCCAAGTAGTTCGACATTTCGGCATGTTCTATAAATTTCCCTTCAGTTTTACCTTTCACTGCTTTGCCTTACCGCACTTTTCTTTCATGTATTGCTGTCTCCTGCTTTGTTAAATCACGATGCATTCATGCCACGTTGCATTCTCTTCGAGGATACTCCGTTGGGAAGTATCGCCGAGTGGTTAATGTCGTAGCTGTGATAAACAATTTCATTACTGAAATTCGACCAAGATAGGACTGGATAAAAGTGGGCGAGAGATGCACAGGGCAAAGTTAAATTGGAAACGTTCTCGACAACAACAAAAAAATTACACGTGCATGTTATGATGACGCTGTCAAATGAATCTCAACTTGCGTTAAACAGTGTTCCAGCGTATGCATTTAACAGACACGAAAAACGAGGTGTTTCGGTCATAATGTGGCGTATTGCAAGAGAGGAACACACAAACAATGACTTATTATGGGCGAACTCGTACTCAGAAAAGCGGGTATGATACAATCGAAAAGTTCGCCACCCACGAGTCCCTTTCGAACAACTCGAGGTCAGTCTCTCGGCTCGTGCCCGTGCACAAGAGGCATGGCCCGCATTGCCCAAAATGCGCCAGCATGCTCGAGTCACTGTCTCGCTGGTTCTCATGGTTAAGATAAAGAAAGAAGTTCTAAGTGGTTACAAGAGGTAATCTTGGTGGTAATATATCGGCGTAGCTTTCGTCGGGTTCTATTCGATAATCACAGATAGGCTGAATGAAAATCAAATCTGCCTCCAGTGGTCGCTATAGAATGTGTCGTTCGTCTTTGTATGCGACGATCGTTCTTATACACACAGGTACAAGTGATCGTCGGATTAGGGAATTTCACTCATTCTGTTGCATGCCACTCACGTGACGAAGTCAACTCTGTTGTGCGAGCGTGGTAAACGTCACCGACTCACCCCACGTCCAAGGCGCCTTGCAGCGAAGAAATGTGCTCTCGGACTGTGCGTACTCTATCAGGTCCAGCGTGTAACACATGTGGCCCGGGTGTCGAAAGTACGTGCGCACTATACTGCGTTCAGAGAGAGATCCAGTCAAGGTTTGTGTATGCAGACGCGCACAGTTGTACGCATTTGAAGTAATCGACTGCGCTCCGATGAAGAACGTCTCCGAAGCAGTAGTGTCGGAAAGGAAGGTTGGCTTTTTCAGGGCTACAAATTATGAAGACAAGCTTTCTCGCGGAATGTCGGCTTTCGACCACTTTCGATCACTCGGACAGTCAGCGAAGCAGCACGCAATTTATTCTCCGCTTTTATCTTTTATTGTTCTTAGCGTGAGCCAATTTTCATATTGAAGATAGGCAAGAAACACTTTAGACGTTTTGTTCGATCCCAGAAGTTGACAAGCTTATGCTTGGTTGACACTATATTTCTTCGATAGCGTTGACTGTGACAGTCTTCCAACGATGTACTAACTGGTACCAACATTCCATGAGCCCACGTTTTTTTTTCACATTGTTTTTTTTTAAGTTTTGCGGCAATTACAATCGCTAACTTCATGAAGTATTGTCGTGCGAATGCTCTCAATTAGTAACATGATCCAATAATATTTACAGCGGGTTTCCAACTTTTCCAAGTAACCATGCATCGAATAACCTTACTATCAGTGCATGCAACAAATGCTTGTCAAGCTCAATGTGAAACCAAGATAACTGCATCTAACGTATACTTCTCTTTGCAGGGCATGGCCGAGCACGTTGGGTCTGTGGAGCGCAGGTAACACTCAAACATGTCGCCCGCGGATATGGCCACCTTGGCCTGTACCTCCCAGTCGCGCCCCAGCGCCGAGAGTCTGTCGGGGCGAGGCTTGCGAGTACGTCATGCGATGAAAAACACAGGCGGTGCATTACAATGGGCACAGCTTCACACAGTCGGGCGACATTCACCAAAATCGCAAGGCTAACTATGTACAATATTTTGAATAGCTTATTAACGTGGCTTGAAGAGAAACCGCATTGCTCACCTACGTTTAGCGCAGAAAACGTTTTTTCGTTGCTTGCCTACCTGATAGTTATCGTCGCAGTTGTTCTTTGATAAGGCGCAGTAGGCAGACTTGTTAATCCTAAGAAAGATAACAAATTTATTGGTCAAAGTGAACGTTTAATGATTTAAGACGTCGATACCTATGCATGTCTTAAAACGTTGGTTACCAAGCAAGAAGTCAAAGTAATGGTAAACAGCTTTGCACGAGTTCGAAATTCGTGATAGCATTTTGAAGAAATGTGGAGTTCGCGAACGAATAGGTAACAAAGTATTACCACAGTTACTGAATAAATCTTAACAAATATTGGTTGGAAAATATGGGGAAAGCACCGATTCAAAAACGGCAACCTAGCTACAAGATCAAAGCGAAAACTACATAATCAATGCAGTGTACCCATAATATACTTTCTGAGGAGTATTAGAGATGACAGAACTCTGTAGGTATAAGGTCCTTGCTAAGGGTAGCTGGGTGTAAAGTAACAGACGTACGTTTCGAAAGTGGCCGCATGCCTTAGATGTAAAGTGCGGGCACGTTGAAGTGAGCTTAAGAGGGAGTAAACTCGAAGTAAATAGATCGCGTAAGTCATATCTGGAAATGCTATTAAGGGCGCACGTTAAAGAACCCCAGGTGGTCAAAATTTCCGGAGCCCTCCACTACGGCGTCTCTCATAATCATATGGTGGTTTTGGGACGTTAAACCCCACAAATCAATCAATCAATGGAAATGCTATTAAAGAGAAAAAAAGAACGGGTACTAGAAGTGAAAAACGACCGTGATGATGATATATGGTGTTTTTGGCGCAAGGGCCATTTGATGGCCAAAGAGCGCCAGTTCATGCGACAAGGAATGTGGACAATGATTGTGATTAGTGGCTGTATAAGGGCCATAAAATTCCTCGCGGTAAGGCGGGTAAAACATACAAGTAATAAATCATGACCCATGCCGTGAAAGGTGTGTGTGATGTGAATAGATAATAAAGTGGTGATAATAAAAAACGATGGTGTATATGTATGGCATTAGCACAAGTGCCTCACTGGTTCATACCCTTGCGGTGCAAGGGCCGTGAGGCAAGTGCTTTCCTGTGTAGCCACCCGCAGCAAAAACCTCCCTGGAGAGGTCGAGCTACGGGATGCCCGGGTATATGATATGAAATTACGAATTTGTTTAAAAACGTAACAATGATTTATGACTAAAAAGCGGTTCCCTACCAACGAACATTGCAGGGTGTAAAGGTATATGTTTGTCGGTAGGGGAATGGAAAATGCTGTTTTCTTATAGTTTCTAAGTGTTTACACTGGATTAACACGTGAAGGACGGTCAATGGTTCACCGCATCTGTCACACAATGGTGGGTCGCCACCTAGACAAAAGATATGTGTGTGTCGTGTATATGTGTCCTATCTGCGTCTCGTTAGTATACCTCTGTATGACGTGATTTTGATACTGGCAGCCAATGGACCAAGGTGTGGCTTGATAACGTGTAGTTTGTTTTGTGGTGTGTATCCCACTTGCTCTGCCAGTATACTCCTGAGGTTTGTTTGAGAGACGGCTTAAGATCAACGGCTGGAGGATATGGGTGTAGGGGCAGTGCTTTTGTGGCGGATGCAGCGAGCTGATCCGCCCTCACGTTGCCTTGAATCTCACGGTGCCCTGTACCCAGCACACTACAACATGTTGTTTGCGTGTGTATAGTGTGCATAAATTGGAGTAAAGTGAGACAAGGACTAGTTTTTGTGTTTTTTTAAGAGTGTGCAGAGCCGTTACTACACTGAGGGAGTCTGTATAAATTACTGCTTTTGTATTTGTATTGCTTGATGTGTTTAGCCGCCACAAGTATCGCGTAGGCTTCGCTGTGAAGATACTTGTGCCTGGATGGAGAGGGCCAGCACTCCGAAAAAGGATGGGCCGACAGCAGCGTAGGAACAGAGGAGTTCGACTTGGAGGCATCTTGTAAAGAACTCAGGACGTGTGTATTTGTGTTGAAGTTCCAGGAAGTATGTTCGGATATGGGCAATAGCGCATTTTTGTAACTTCAAGAAAGGACACATCACAGTCTATAGTCTGCCATTGCCACGGTGGCAGATATGCTACAGGAGCCATTAAACTATGTTCAAGTGAGACTCCAGTTTCCTCAGCTAGCCTTTTCAGGCGAACTGAGAAGGGCTGCCTCATCGAAGGCCTGTTTTGAAACAGAATGGAGCTCGACAAATCAATAATAGTGGAGTATGAGGGGTGCTTCTTATCTGCTTTCACCTTAAGGAAATAAACAAAGGACATGTAAGTTCTCTGCAGATGAAGCGACCACTCATTCGACTCAACATAAAGGCTTTCTACGGGGCTGGTGCGAAAAGCACCCGTAGAAAGGCGGATGCCCAAATGGTGCACGGGGTCAAGCATCTTCAAGGCACTTTGAGTGGCAGACTGATAGACAACGGCCCCATAATCTAAGCGGGTACGAATAAGGCTTCTATAGAGGTTCATGAGGCATTGCCTATCACTACCCCACGTAGTACGTGACAACACTTTTATAACATCATGGCTTTTAAACATTTTGTTTTAAATACTTGATATGCGGTACGAAGGTCACCTTGTTGTCCAGATTAAGCCCTAAGAATTTATGCTCGGCTTTGACGGACAGACGTTGCCCGTTTCAGGCGAATGTCAGTGTCCGAGTGCAGCCTCTATTTCGAGAGAACAAGACACACGGCCTTTTTGTGGGTAAGTCGAAATTCCGTTTTCGTCTGCCCATTTGGAGACCTTATTTCAAACCCATCTGAACCTAGCCGCCTCAACATGGCTAAAGTTGCATGACTTGAAGCCAACGCTGAACGTCGTCGGACATAGTTACAATAAGAACATCATGCGGGGAATGGACAAGTGCAAAGAATTCATTTTGATGATAAAAAGTGTGCAACTAAGCACACCACCTTGTGGGCACGCCCTGTTTCCTGGACAAAATGGTTTGGGAGAGCCACACTGCCTAGACGGACACGGAATGTCCGGTTTGACAGGTAACTTTCGATTATATGAAACATTTCTTCCGCGCACACCAAGGTGGGACAGGTCTCTTAGAATTCCGAAACGCCATGTTGTATCATACGCCTTTTCGATATCGAGGAACACAGAGAGAAAATATTGTCTATGGACGAAGGCGTCTCTTATCTGTGCCTCGATACGAACGAGGTGGTCTGTGGTGGATCTACTTCTCGAAACCCGCACTGAAATGGGTCGAGCAAATTGTTTGTTTCAAGAATATGTAGAGTCGGCAGTTTATCATTTTTTTCGAATACTTTGCACAAGCAGCTTGTAAGTGCAATAGGCCTATAACTAGAAGCTAAAGAAGGGTCCTTGCCCTCTTTCAAAATGGGAATAATAATCGCCTCTTTCCAGGAGGTAGGGATAGTGCCAGAAAACCAGATAGCATTGTATAAACAAAGGGTAAGGTTTTTCGTGTTTCGGCTGGTAGGTTTTTTAACATTTCATACACCACACGGTCAGAACCTGGGGCAGAAGTACTGCAGGAGTTTAGAGATGTTCGGAGCTCAGCTAGACATGAAAGCTGGTTATATGCCTCGTATCTAGTGGATTTATGTTCTAGTTCTGCTTTTCTATTCTTGTTCTGTATTTTGGAAAGTGTCAGTAGTGGGACGAGCTGGATACCCGTTCAAAGTGTGCCCCGAGGAAGTTTGCCTGATCTTCCAAGGTATCACCTTGAGTGTTTGACGAGTGGAAGTGGTGTACTTGTTTCCCTAACTATCCTACCGACCATGTTCCAGACTTTTGCCTCCTGTGTGTATGAATTGATCCCCGACAAAACTTCTGCCAGCTTTCTCTTCTAGCCTGCCGACGCGTTCTCCTTCCTTGGGACTTTATTTTCTTGAACGTGTCAAGATTTTCCGCGTTGGCGAGTTGCGCAGCAATCTCCATGCCCTGTTCTGTTCCTTCGCGCATTACGACACTCCGTGTTCCACCATGGGACGTGTCGTTTGCCGGCATTCCAGATGTTTGCGGTATGCTCCTGGCTGCTGCGTCAGTTAGAAAAGCTGTGAAGTACTTCACAGCTTCATCTATGTTAAACCTACATATGTCTGTCCAACTCAACCGTGTAGTGTTGTGAACTGTTCCAGTCTGCTTTGTTCATCAGCCATTTGGGAACATGTAGAGGACATTCATATGTTGTTTGTGAACTCAACACTACAGGGAAAATGGTCACTTCCATATAGATTATTTATGATTTTCCATTTCAGTAGGGGGAGGAGTGAAGGTGATACGATGCTGAGGTCTATAGACGAGTAAGTTTTGTTGGCAACGTTATAGTATGTTGGCTCTTTCCTATTCAACAAAACAGGCACCGGAAGAGAAGAGAAATTGTTCAATGAGACGACCTCGTGCATCACAGCGAGAATCGCCCCAGAGTCCACTATGTGCATTTAGGTCGCCAAGAAGCAAATAGGGTTCAGGCAGTTCGTCTATTAAAGACTGAAATTCACGGTCTTTCAAGACGGTGGTGGGGAGGTACATACAAAGAGCAAATGGTGACGAGTTTGTTTAAAAGTACCGCTCGAACAGCCACCGCCTCAAGGGATGTCTGGAGTGGTAAATGTGTACACGCTACTCCTTGGTTAACAATAATGGCTACGCCACCGGATGACGCCACAGCATCATCTCGGTCCTTTCAGGTATATGACGTAAGCACGTAAAAAATTTGTATTGGAGGATTTTAGGTGTGTTTCCTGTACACACAGCACTTGAGGTGAGTGTTTGTATAAAAGCTCTTGGACGTCGTCGAGGTTTTTAAGCAGGCCTCTGACGTTTCCAATGAATAATTTGTGTTTCCATATTGGAAGTAAAGTAGTGCTGTGTGTACGTTAAGGAGTGACTTGTTTAAGGTGAAAGGTCAAGCTCAAGTAACAGGGCTATTATCAGGCCCTGTTATAAGCTTCTTAGTTCTCTTGGCGCGCTCCAGAGAGCCGCGCCGCTCTTTTGCACCAAGGGGTGCCGCCGTATCCATTGCCTCCTCGGAGGCACTGGATGCCCGCTCATGCGAGCTGGTTTTCGAAGCTTGGGCCTCGCCTGGCTAGGTGAGGCCTTGAGACCCGAGGACCCTGGAGTCTCTGGTCTCTGTTCAATAGTAGGCGGAGTAGACTCAACTACTGCCGCCTTGGGGGCAGGCGCCACAGCCAATGGCTCGCTCTGCGCAGGGCCGAAGGAGTGGCGAGGGCTGGTGCGACACTGCCCCCTGGCGCGCTCGCATCAGCATATGTGGGGGCCATAAAATGGCGAGACTCTTTTTCTTGCTTCTTTAAATGTAATGTTTCTTTTATCTTTAAAGTGATGATCTCTTTTCTTTTTTCCAGAAAGAACAGGAACGTGAGTACGCAGCGTGATTACCGCCACAGTTCACACAGTGTGCAGGTGCTTCGCATTTGTCCGGACGCATGGCCCACGACTCCACACAGAGCACAAGTTTTCCGGCCACGACAGCTTTGCGAGCCGTGGCCATATCTCTGATACATTGGAAGCAACGGCGGGGGTTGGGAATATATGGTCTCACGGATGTCTTTGTGTACCCAGTCTGAATAGTTTCCGGCAAATCGCTCGAAGCAAAGGTCAGTACTAAGTGTTTGGTTGGGATTTCCTTTTGATCTCTTCTGATCTTAATACGCTGTACGTTTGTCACGTTCTGGCTTTTCCATCCTTCCAGAAGTTCAGCTTCCGTCAGCTCAAGCAAATCTACGTCCGATACGACCCCGCGAGATGAGTTCATGGACCTGTGTGGCGTAATACTGATGGGTGTGTCTCCAAACGTTGTGATGGTGTTCAGTTTATCGAATTGGTCTTTGTCACGTATTTCAAGGAGTAGATCTCCACTGGCCATTTTGGTAACCTTGTACCCGGCAACCGAGAGTTTCGGTTAAGCATCTAGAAACTACGAAGGGGGATACAGTTCTGGCTTGCTTGTTAGTTTTTTCGCAGTGTATAACGTGAAATGAGGAAACTTTGTCTTGGCCGGATGAAAAAATTGATGTCTTCGGTGCGTACCCGCTTTGAGGAGGCACGATCACTGAGTAAAGGGAATGCTTTATGCATGCTAATTGTATGTTGTTCAGCAGCGTTGGCGGCCACCCACCACGGAGCCCAACGAGGGGACGCTACAAGTTTGCGGATGCTGAAACCTGCAGACGCCAGCCGTACAACGCCACTATAACCCAATGCGCCTAGACCAAGGTAGGCTATTTGCACAGGGTTAACCCTTGCCGCCAGGAAAATTGGAAGTAAGACAGGAAGAGAGAAGTAGACAGGAAAGCTAAAAAAGTAGAAAGACGAAGATGTAGGGAGAGAGAGATAGGAAAAGGCGACTGCCGATTTCCCCTGGGTGGGTCAGCCCAGGGGTGCCGTCTACGTGAAGGCCGGGGCCAAAGGGGTGTGTTG
Source organism: Rhipicephalus microplus (assembly GCF_013339725.1). NCBI lineage: Eukaryota > Metazoa > Arthropoda > Arachnida > Ixodida > Ixodidae > Rhipicephalus > Rhipicephalus microplus. The sequence goes on from NC_051170.1 coordinate 9,878,078, forward strand.
CCTCTGCCGGGGGGCCTTAAAGGTCCAATCACCCAGCGTCGCTCAACCCCCAGGATGCCCTTTTCCCCGGACACGGCAAAGCCACGCACGTCTAGGCGTGGGAGGGAGTAGAAACTCCCCCGTTTAGCTCGGGTCCGTGGTGTCGCTACACACCAACGCCTGCTTTATCAGGCGCCCCTGCGGGGGGAAAAACGACCTGATTAAAAACAAAGATTAAAGGCTAAGTAAGAAAATCAGGAACAAGAGCCTGCCCTGTCTGTCTCTCTTTTACTGCCCATCTTTCGCGCTTCCTTTTACAAAAACAATAACAGGATAGACAGCTTCTGGAGACATTCGTATTGACCGAAGCCTGCGCAAGCGAGAACACAACCTGAAGCCATTCGCATTGTAGATTGATATCGGCGTGAAAAGTCGTCGGCAGTCGAGTAATCTGATCTGTGCCGAGGTGCGTTGCCATTTATACATGAGCCATTGAAAATTCCAGCCTTATCACTGGTGCCCACGTGAGCTCTCGAACAAACTTGACTATTCGCCTCCCTCGCGCTCTGCGCCTGAACCGAGTGATCTTTAGCAATCGCGAAACTTCTCAAGCATTGCAGTGCGGTATGGACCAGGTATTGAGTACAGTTTTTGTGGGTGCTACCATAAACACGCACGCAATACCGAAATACAAACAGTTAAACTACCTTCCTAAAATTTCATCGACAATAATAATAACTGATGGGATTTAGCATCCCAAACCCAGGTGTGATTATGAGAGACGCCATAGTGAAGGGCTCCGGAATTTTCGACCACCTGATATTCTTTAAAGTACCGGGTCTCGAGCACTTTCACCTCAATCGAAAAGGCAGTCGTCTTGGTTGGTATTCCATCTGGCCACCTGTCAGCAGGCGAGCACCATATTACCAGACCACCGCTGCAGGTAGTTCCGTCGATTTGGCTCGCACGTGATAGGAAAGAAACCAATGCATTTTCCGATGTAATCTATAATGACTATAGTTTCCACTGTTATGACTAATTACTTAACATTGCTTTCTTTGATTTTCTTTTTGTATTCATCACCGTTTAACTTTCTGACAAGATGTTCATGGCACATTGCTGAAAGGGGAGCTGTACCCTTTCAGCCATGTTCTATGGGACCTCCTCCTGTATTGCGAATAAAGATTTGATTAATTTAAGTGACCCTTCTCACTCCCCACCTGAAAACTGACATGGAAGTTTTGAACTCAAACGGGGTTTTCGCTTGTAACCTTTGTTCGTTGTTTGCAACCTCGTGACATGGTAGATAAAAATAAAGATGCCATTTATATTCCAGTTTTCTACAGCCCCCCCCCCCCCCCCGAAAGGCCTTGAAGCCCTCGACGTGTCGGCTTACTCAATTCGGCCCTAATGAAGGGAACGAAGTACACCAACCAAACAAAAGCTTAAAAGAAAACGACGTTTCGGCTCGCATACGGACGGAAGACTTGTTCACAATGAACTCTCGGTTCTAACTAACTAGCGTTGCTAAGAATGAATCAATGCGGAAAGTATCAAGAAAATCCCCGTTATAATTGGTCAATCCCCTCCCTCTACTGGGTACGAGCCGTGTGCAGGGAGAACAACAACTCTCGGTTTCATCAACTCCGCCGTCCACCTCAAAAAGTAGCCGTCCTCTGATCTACAGGTGAGGACAACGAAAGGAAAGAACTGCTTAGGAGGACTTGCCAGTTTTCGGTGCAGACAGTAAGTGCTGGGAACATGATTCCCTTCTGCAGCTCTTCGACGACTGTAACCGAGAATGGGTACTGGAAATACATCTTCAGGATTATGCTCGTCTGCCAAAGGAAGCCTGTAAGCGAAACGAGCCATATTGCCGCGCGTACCACGCCACGTTCTGTCACGTTCATCTGCGAAAAAAAGGGGGAGGGGGATTGAGCACCACTTTTGAAGACACTCCGCTTGAAAGCTGCCCAGTTAAGAGCACGAACCTTCAAATAGCATACACTTCAAACCGACCCAGTTGAAGCACGGTCCGGTTTTCATTTAATGTTTTTCCTCTTGCCATCGTTACAACTATGTAGATTTACGCCTATCTATCAGGGATATGCATATAACTGACATGCGTGATTCTGCGTGGGTGTAACGACGGCACAACGGCAACGTGGCATCAAAACTGGACGTTGCTAGGTAGACAGCAAAGTGGATCAGAAGACAATTGGGCCAGGGTAGCCGAAATGGATTTCGGCAGGAGGGGTGATTAAAAGGACGGATAACAGATGGACAGTTGAATGCCCGAGTGGATAGTGATAGACGGGAGGAAGTGCAACCGATGACGACAAACGGTTAGGTAATGTGACAAATTTTTAAAAAAGTGGTGGCATATAATGCAAAGCTCCACAGGACAGAGTGGATTGACGATCATTGGGAAAGGCCCTCGGCCTACAGTGGACATAAACAGGCTGATGATGATGCCGTCGACTACGTAGGTTCCTCACAATCGTTGTAATTAACCTCCAAAGCGCGCAATCCGTAGCGGTTTTTCTAGCACGAGTCGAGGTCCGTAAGCACTATCGGCTAGGGCGTAGGAAGTTTCCGATTCCACACCCACACCTAAACAGACCACAGGCAATCACCCTGCGAATGTTACAAACAAACACCATCCGTGTCCGTTTATTTGGTCAAAATTCGCAGACGGAACAGACCCACGCAGTGGTCATCCGAGGTGCACTCTCCAGCACATGCTGTGGCAGTGTCACGACTTGCACGGGGGCTCAGGGTCTCCCTTCACTGAGGAAGACTGGCTCCAGCTTATCACCAGCTCCACAAAGGACCAGCAGCTAAGGGCTGTCCAGAGTGCCCGCGAAGTTGCCGAGAGCTTTACCCTCCCGGTGCCATCGTTGGTGGGGCCCCCAGACGGTACCCCCTGATGGGGAAATTCTTGTCTTCTCAGGAACAAATAAACTTCCTTGACTGACTGACTGACTGACTGAGTCGTTTCACCGGAGGTTCACAAAGCCATGCGGTCATCATGAAGTCAGCCTCGAGTGCTCACGACGCTTCGTCATATGTGTGCGTCATATAGGCGTGGTCGTTCTATGGTCCCATGCGACACTTACGAATGTTTTTTTTTGTTGTTGTTACTGTTGTACGAATAAAATTTAAACACAAAAAACTATAAATGCGGCATGCAAAATGTAATTAAGAAGAGCAATGCCTCAGTTTTTTTTTTATACGAACTATGCAGATTTTAGTCACCTCGCAAAGTGCATTCTTCAAGAACCCATTTCAGGGTATACTGTACAGTCTAGTATACAAAGCCAAGGAGCAAGGACAGCTAGCTGTATTTGTACTACATAGAGCTGTACAAAATACTGCAGTCAGAACATCTTCAGAAACACGCCTATGGTAATATAAACCACCAGTGTGACACCAACGGTACCAAGAAGAATCGACGTGAGCTCATTAAATCTGTGAAGTCGCAACAAAGATGATAACTCAATGTCTTAAAACACCTACAAAAAAACGGTGACGCAGTGCCTGCATCGGTGATCAACTTACTTGGAGCAGACCCTGATTGGTATATATGGTAAGCGACTGCGCCGACACCAGACTTGCCTGCTAATGCCACAGCCGCTTAACTTGCCTGCTTATATTGGTCTTTTGAAGCGGTTGCAGAAACTGTCAATAATGAGGCCACTTACAAAAAAATGCACACATTATGAAAGACACGGTCTCATCGATGCAAAGCGCGCTACCAGGCAGAAAGACAAATACTCTGGCGAGGAGCCAAAAATCAAAACATACAGAACATGCAAAGGTTCACGTTTACCACCCGAAAACACGGTAAAGTCAACTTTATAAACAACGAAGACCTGCTTGGCGATGTTCAAATGAAAGAAGAATCAATAAAAGGTGCCGCCAGGGGACGACGACATGCAAGCAGTCACGAGAACAGCCGCCGTGTGCATGATAGCATAGCGGTAAGAGCAGAGACTGCGGCTACCCTGCAGAAAACGCGGTCAATTTAAGCACGGTGACATTCAGAAAACATTCTTTCGAAGCACGACAAACGAAAGCTGTAGAGTTTGTCATTAGACCAGGGCACAATGTCACAGAAAGTGGACAGCCTTGAAACAAAGTGAACGCTAAGTAATCCAGGACGATCAATCCGTTGCTACCAAGTCAAGAGAAAGAAAGAAAGAAAGAGAAGAAAGAGAGAAAGAAAAAGGAAGGAAGGAAGAAGAAAAAAAGAAGAAAGAAAAAGAAGAAAGAAAGAAGAGAAAGAAGAAAGAAAGAAACCACTACGTCAGGCATGCTCGCGTCAACCTTTGCTTACCCTTATTTTTTCCTATTTAGAAAGCGCCCTTATAAGTTTAATTCTCAGTCGTTTGTCGAAGCAGATTGTGCTTACTCCGTGTTGACCGCGAGCAGCCTTACAACAGACCTCCTATATATGTTTAATGTTGACTACATTTTCACGTTGGATTTAAAATGCACCCTTACACTGTCTGTTTATGAAATATTAATGTCTTCCGAACGTCTCACATCCTTTCCATACACGTACTCATGTGTTTCAAATCCCGGTATAATATTTTATTTTTTTACTGTAACCACCTGGTCGCAGGCATGACTGCAAAAATGATGCCGTTTTTTTTTAAACTAAAATAAATCTTGGAGCACCACCATACTACCCACAACGTGTCAGAAATTGAATATATTTGTCTATTAGCAAACAAAACGATTTCACCTGTATAGGAGCGTAACCATAGAATTTTTTGGAGGGTTGAGGGAAGGGGGTGCGTGTACAACGGCTAACTACTTTGGCAACTGTGGATCGATGTGAAGATGTGTAAAGATTTTAGTATCACCCTCAAAGTTACATCATTAAAACTTTTGGAGGGTTATGAGAACCACCTTAACTCCCCCCTAGTTACGGCCTTGCACCTGTGTGCAGTTTAGAGGAGGTCATAACATCACTTGACTGTGGTCTCTCTTCTGTGCGTATGATGCTCTATGGAGCGAAAGTTGGGACATTAGCGTGCCATAAATAAAAGGTATTATACAGAGCCATCCGCTGTCGAATTGTGACTTTGCATGTGTAGGTGTAACGGTGTATCACAGACTCCTATCTAGTCATTTCAGCATTACAATCAGCCTTGCTTGGAATAACGTTTATACTAGCTTCTACTCACAAGTATTCAAAATCAGAGTCATTTATACGCCATTTCAATATTTATTCATCACAGGCACGAATTACAAATAGTGTGTCCTCGACCCCCCCCCAACGCCCACCCCTACCAACTTTTCCAGATAATTCCTTGATAAATATATCTTATGCTGTTGTTCATTAATTTACAATACTTTATTATTGTCCTGTATCCCGGTCTTTTCAGACCGAGGCGGGCCACCCCGTCGGTACCGTCAGGCCACTCGTAACTGATCTCGACAAGATGCGCTTTGCACCATCTTCTGCCAGTGAATTCATTTTTCTTCGACGCCAGCGAGAGTCGAGGGACAGCTCGTCAGCATGCATCTGATTCCAATGATGTCATCACATGCGTCACATTCTTCTTGAGTTTCACTTTCAGGGAGAATTTTGTTTAGAAGATACGGATGGTGGTAAGTTCCGGTTTGCAATAAATGTAGCGTGGCTGTATGAGCTCTGTTCAACTTCACGTGTGGCAGTGAGAATCGCCAACGACCCAAGTAATAATATTTTATGATATCGTGGCACGTCATTACATTATCTTTATGATCCCCGGAATGGTAGTGGACATCGGGTCGGCTCTGACCGGCACGGCAAGCGAGTCCTCGTGCCAGGTCATCCGTCATCTCGTTGAGGTTGACCCGAGTCTCGTCCAATATGCGCAGGAAACCATCAGATTTCAGTATCGATAGCATTGACTTTGTACGTAAGTTTAAGCGCAGTCCCAGCGACATAACTCCCGTCAAAGCTCGTAATTGCTGCTTGGAGTCGCTATAAACGTATGACCATTTTCTGTTCCTGATAGCTAGAGCAATTGCGGCTTGCTCCGCCACCGTGGAGCGCTTAGTGAGTATAAAGTCAGGGCGTCCTGTACCTCTTTCTGGCTGTCGACCACCACAGCCTTTTCACCCAAGCTGCATCTACGAGGGCCACCTGTTGACCTACCTGTTCAATATGACCTTACTGGTTTTCAAGCTCTCCGACCTCGTGGAAGATACCATGACCAACAGCGCCAAGAAGAGCATCGATTGAATGAGATATTGGTGTTAAAGAGCATTGACACTGTGGTCGAAGATGCTCATTCTAGACTCAAATGGAGCCATAAGTGAGTCGGGGTGAGCGATGTTTTGGTCCGAGTAAGTCCGATTTGAGAAAGTTTCCGTGAGTATGAGTCCGAGTGAGTGCAAAGTTCAAAATATATTTCATGAGTGAATCTGAGTGAAATGCACAAGTTTTGACGACCTATGATCGCAGAGCATTGACACGTACTCATGGGATTTACGATTTGACACACTTATAGTTGGGTACAAGGTTATAAAACTGTTGTATTTTCTCAAAGGCAGATTCACACAAGCCTGAACCAATAGGCACACAATATACAGATGAACCTGATGGCCAGTGCCTTCAGACTCGGAGAACATTACCGAGTGCTTAAGCGCGAACACGCGTATCTTTTTTATTTGGTTTCGAAAGCGATCGATTGTTGCGGTTCGGTCATCTGGGCGGAACCTCTCATGACTTCCTATTTTGCCCCCCCCCTTCCCCCCCCCCAAATGCTTTCACGGTAGCAGCATAAGTATTTTTTTTTCATATAGGAGCGGGGGGGGGGGGGGGTCAGTCATATCTTCATGTATGTTCGTGCGTACGTTTGTATGTGTGCATGTAAATGTGCCAAATTGAAAAACAATAGAGCAGTTCGAGCTCTCTAGCCTATCTTCGCTAGTACTTTACGGCCACCGGCGGCATCTGCGTTCTCCAAAAATTCGCTCGTTTCAGTAAACATAACGGGACATTCAAAGCGACTGAAGGGCATCTCACTTGCATTTCTGAAAGTAGTGTTTTCTAATGCTATTTGCCCCGATGCTCATTCGTAGTGAAGATCAATACCGTAGAGCCGATACCAGTGCATCTAATGGACGTTCCAAGCTAAGCTAAAGCCGTGTGCTTGAGTGAAATAAAAGAGATGTAGTGGCACGAACAGCTTCGCACAGGCGTCCCGTTTTCGATTGGATGCCACGAGATGGCGCCACTTCAACTTTTTTGGTTTCCAATCAACTATCTCAAATTCTAGGTGTAGCCTACGAACGGTTGGGCTCCTCAGACATCATCGGTATCGCAGCGTACGGAAACAGAAAGTGCGACAACACGTCAGCGAGCGGTTTCTCCTGAGGCAGGGACTTCCAAAACAACGGAAGACGGTATTCTTACGGATGATTCGGAAGCGTGTGCAGATATGGATATGGACTCTCATAAGGCTCTGAAGCGAACCCGATCTCCCCAACAAAAACTTTTTGCATAATTCGAAATCTAAAAAGTATCTATCCAAAAAAGACTTCTTTGAGAACATGTCCAAGAAAGACTTTTGTGAAAGGACATTTTGGACCAAGCAGTTTCTGCGACGGTTCTATCGTCAACATAGGTTCACTAACCATATTACAGTGGAATAGCAGATCTATATTTTCCGCAGCCACAGAACTATCATCCTTTCTTCACAACTTTCCCCGGATATTATATCACTGCAAGAAACCTGGCTTCAACCAGCCAGAAGTTTTACCTAAAACATTATCGGCTATTTCGATTGGACCGACCTAGCAGAGGTGGTGGGCTTGCTGTCTTGATAGCAACTAAGTTTAGTCACAAAGCTACGATCTCTTATCGTGTGTGACTCCAGATTGTGAAATTTTGACAGTAGACATAATATTACCCGCCGGTTCTCCCTTCTCGTTTGTAAATGCTTATTTCCCAGCCGGGGCGCAAGGCACACGAAGTCTAGACGATATGTTCTCTGCCTGCAGAAAGGATATAATAATCACAGCAGACTTCAAACGCACAGTAAGTACAGCAAAACAAGGTTATAATGAAACGACATGATTATCTTTCTAGGGCTAAAAACAAAACAGCGCTCTTCAGATTTTTAAGATCTCAAAAGATGTTACCACCCGCTGAAAATATTGACTCTTCTGTTCTTTCACCCCGTGAGCTCTCTGATTTAGTAGAAAATATTGCGAAAGGGCTCCAAGATAGATTATGTCAACTATATCACTGCACATTGTGAACCCAATGGCAGGTGAGGATTTTGAAGAGGTTACTTTAGATGAGCTGGCAGAGATAATAAGGCACTTATCTCCTTCGGCACCTGAACCAGACGGGGTAACAAATGCAATAATAAAAGTAATATTCGAGATTTGTCCAACTGAAGTACTTATTCTGGTGAATTTTTCTTTGACAAAAGCTTGGATACCTGCGGAATGGAAGCTGTCTAAAGTGATTCCACTTCTTAAAAAGCAGGAAAAAGGATTCGTCTTGGACAATATAAGGCCGATATCACTCACGTCAAATCTGGTTAAGCTAATTGAAAGAGTTTTGAATGCCCGGGTAATGAAATATTGATTATAACGCAATATTAAACCCCAGTCCATTCGGTTTTAGATCTGGTTGCTCAATATGGTGTGCACACGTTGATTTAGAGAGCCGAATACAACTGGCTTGGCGTTGCGCCAATACTGTGCATTAGTTACTCTAGATTTGGCTAAAGCGTACGATAGGGTTGAGCATTCAATTTTATTAAAACAGGTGAAATATCCCCACCTTCCCAACTGCATCACTGCGTGGGTGTCAAAGTTTTTAAGAGGGAGAGAATATTGCTGCTTTAAGGATGGGTATTCGTCGAATAGATATAAGCAGACACAAGGCTTACCACAGGGGGCTTTCCTGTCACCAGTTTTATTTATCTTCTTAAGCTCCATTCCATCAACTAAAGATATTCAGTTATATGTGTACGCGGACGATATTGCTTTTTTGCAAGTAATATTGACCTTCAATCCCTATACCAGAGTCTACAAAATTATCTCAATATAATAGAAAGATGGCTCAAAATATTCATATGACCCTGAGCGTAAAGAAAAGTGCGCTTCTTGCATTCTCTTTTCTGAAGCCTATCAACATCTCAATAATATACAGTAATAAGCTCATTCCGCAGGCGAATTCCCTTAAATATTTTGGCATACTATATAATGACACATTAAATTGGAGAAGCCACATTGATGATGCCACTCCATGAAAACACGGGCCATGGGGTGGCTACGGAAGCTCGCAAACCGTAAAGCTGGTTTAAGAAGAGATGTGCCAATAATATATAAACTTTATGTGCGGTCCATCATGGAATTCGGATATGTATTATTTTCTGGCAGTGCAGCTTACAAAATGAGACCCCTAATACTACTGGAAAGAGAAGCGTTTCGTTTGTGTCTGAGTCTACCAAAGTTTGTTGCAAATAACGTGTTGTATATGGAAGCTCGCCTACCGTCTCTGCTAAATAGGTTTAAATTCTTACTGTGCAAGCATTCTTAAAGATATACAGTTAACACCAAAAACTCCCATTTTACGTTTTCATTCAAGAACCGGCTTTATTTTTCGAAACACATTGGGTCACGACTACACACCCCGCAAATCATATTTGCACAAGCGCTAATACAGCAACTGAATGTAAAAATTAAACATAGTGGTCCAATACACAATCTAAAATCAATGCTTAGCATACAATTTGATGATATATTTCTCACAACGCAAAACAATTTGCACATAGGTACTTAAATGACCAGTTAGCAGATTATCTAGCTCACCTAAAGATAAGCAATATCATTGCGACTGATGCATCTGTGTCAAAAGAAAAGGCTGGGGTTGGCATCTTCTCCCCATGTTTGGACTGGTCCTTTTCTAATCGACTCCCAGATTATACCCCTGTGTTCATTGCAAAATTATTGGCTATTATTCTTGCCCTACGCAAATTGCTCTCAAGTGAATCATTAGCAGTTATCATTAAAAATTCGTTATCAGTATGTAAGGAACTTTCTGCGGCATCAAATGCAGAGCTGATGATTACGTTTCACCATTTAGTACCGAAAAACGTGAAAACAACTGCATTTGCTACGGGTGCCGGGCCTCCACTTATTATATTTGAACGAAATGATGGACTCTTTAGCAGTAGTATCCCTAAGTGGGCCCACCATCCCAGTTTTGCCAGATACGGCTTACGTGACAGCGCTAAGGTTCCGACATGCTTGTCTGCAATAGGGAATGGGTAATTTGGATAAATTTAAATATTTCGAGCATTTGAGGTATTGCTGGAATAAACAGTGGTGTGTATCTCGCTAGTTAGAGGTTACTTATACCAGATTGCGCTGTGCAGTTCCACAACTGAATTATTACTTTTGCAAAGCTCGACTCAAGGCGTCACCGCTGTGAATTTTTTGCAACAAAATTGAAACAATTGAACATTGCTTTTTATTCTGTCATTGTTACTTTTATCAGAGAAAAAGATTTTTAGTAGCCCCATTGCAAAAGCTAGGAATACAAGTAAATCTACCACTACTTTTATCACTTGGCGGCACTTCGTTTGGTTACTGTCACGGGAATTTATGCTCCACTGTGTTTAATTACATGAACGCAACTAAAAGATTATTGTGCTAGTGAACCCTAACATTTTCATATCTTTAGTTTTTAATTCGTAGCGATGTCTGTCAAAACAAGAGATGGTTTGACCGCTTGCCCAGCAAACATTTTGTTGTTTATTGGCATTATTTTCTCTCAGCTAATTTTTCATAGTGGCTTTAATTTCATTTTAGTTTCATTTAAGTATCCTGCCGCCTGGTTCTTGACTAATCCCCCTCTGTGGGTGAGCGCCATCTATCTCAGGTCATCAGCATCAGAACAAGTGCGTACGAGCGCTCTTTCGTTATTCGCAAGATGAACGCACTCGTCGAAACAAACAGGTAGTCGCTATCGCAGATTTGAGGAGGTGCTCATAAGTTCTACCTCTCCACAGCAACCCATTTAAAAGATAATAGCTAAACGTATATTTAAGCTTAATCTGCGCCTCATTGAAAGAGAAGTAATGTTTCTCGCACGGCCCGCACCTATGACGAGGTCGGCTCACTGAGACATTTACCCACCTTCTCCGCGAACCTCGTGAACATGCGCTCGCGGGAATTGCGTTCGAAAGCTTTTGTTGAGCACAACGAACTGTTCTGATGCCCCCTGATACAAGGTAAGAACAGCTTTGGGCTTCGCAGGTAACAAAAATAAAGCCGACAAATACGACCGACGAATAAGTTGCGTGATTTTAGCAACACAATAAAGTAGCATATCAATTTAAAGAGCGCTTGTCAGGCAACTTAAAACCGAGGCTCCTTGTTGCAACCTCTTCCCTGAGCATTGAAATTGTAGTTGAAACAGCTCCAAATGGCTCTAAACTGAAGCAGGTCTCCTATAGCTAGTGTGGTAAAATTTTCAAATGACCTGGAAAAGTAGGTGCTTTGTGGATCGTTGTTAAAATAACACCAAAATATTGTAGTGGGACCTTAGTGTATGAAATCGCGAGTTGTTTTTTTTTTTTCAGATCACGTTGTGTCTGGAGGTATGATTTTCGAATAATATTGAGACGGGACGAGATCTAGGCTTATAGTATAGCGTCCACCGAGAATCGGCAGCCGAACAAGATGGCTTAGTTGCCTCTCGCGCAAGCGCCCAATGCACAGGCGTCTTCTTCATCTTCGCAAGGTGCCACGCTTGCTCCTGTCGATGATGCACCGTAACAATATTTTAAAAGCCACAGTACGGTTTCAGGATACGCCATGTAGCGGGGGTCTCAGGATCGTGTTTGACCATCTGGAACACTTCATGGTTCGGGTAAATTTAAATGCATATCAAATCCATGTCCCCAAGCTTAGCAGAGCAACATTGAAGCCCATAAGCCATTATGGCAGACTGCATGACTTCTGAACATGGTGCAATTGGCGTTGCAAATGATACCACAGTGACAGTACGGGAAATCATGTAGCGAATGAGCGTTTTCTAGAAAACCTTTAGCTGAACTTTGTGTCCTCTGATGTTCTCACTTTGTAGCCGGGCAACAAAAGAAGCTTATAGGAATGCAAATGTCCCCAAGATTTACATGCGAGGGTTGCAAAACATTATCAGTGATCATTGCTCAATGCCTAATAAAACACGCGTAATGTTCATAACATGGCACGCTGGAGCTCCTTCTGTAGTGTCATTTCTGTGGACGTTGCATGACACTGAAAAATTTTGTTGAATATATGCTGCCAATAATATCGTTCTATAATTGCAATGAGCGCTTGTTTTGAAAAAGGGAAAAAATCAAAAAACCATTAGCACTTGCTGACACACAAGCTTATGCTTAAATAGAAAAAATATTGAGTATAGTCGAAATGGGGTAAGAAGTGGGCGACGCTCCCGTAATGAGGGAAGGAAACAAAAGTCCTAATGTATTCTATCAACAACGAAAAGCTAAGTTGAATATTCCGCTGTTTTGGTTTTTTCGGCTTCATGCAGACCTCGCTTTTTCCAGCTTCTCGGCAGTGCAGTGGCCCTGTTGAGCTGGCGAAATTGCGGCATCAATTGAAGGTGACGCTCGGTTTTAAATTCAACATGGCACGGGGGTTCAAACGTTTTCGCACCTCCTACGTAAGCCTACAACATCCGCTCTTATATCTTGTTGTCCCCATTCTGTACAAAATCTTCGGCGCATTGTGTAGAAAGAGAACTGTCATTTTCTGTTTGCTGCTGCTTTTGATGTGTTCGTATTTGTTTTGCGTGCATGTCATCTATCCGTTGTTTGTGGTGCGGTTTGTCTGCATGAAGAGGTGTCGCATTGAGACGGCGCCTTTGCTGGTCTTCGATGTCGATAACGCCTGAAAGGTCTTTCTCGGCGCACATCTGTTTCCTTTCGGGTCGCCCATTTCTCCTTGGCTGCACCGGCTCGTGGTAAACACGACGCCCTTTGTGTCAGCACCAAAACGCCTCACGCTTGCAAGGTTCTGTTTGCACCACGCGCACTAGGAGGCTCCGCAGCGTGCGTTCGAAAGGTATTCGAATGCGCTGTCGTCGCCTTATTTCTTATACTTGTTCCCGGGCCGGTAACCCTTTTGCAAGCGATAATATGGAGGTCAGTGTGTGGAGATGAAGCCACGTCGTTGTGCTAGTGCTAGCGTGGAAATATGTGCGAATTCGCGTTCTCCGCTGTTGTGCACGGCATTGTGATGACATCGCAGTCGAATTCCCAGGATCTCTGGAATCAGAAGAATGACAGGGCATTCGACAAACGGAAAGCCCATTGTCGTCGTTGATGTACCACGCTACGAACTATGTAGTGTTGTTGGTTTCTCGTGCATGCATTATATATGAACAGACTTTACCACCTGTCTCTTTCTAAAAGGGTGCCGTAGAATCAAGCCGTTGGCTACAAACCCGGGAGGTGTTTCTTCATAGAGGCAGCGTCGACACCGCAGAATTGACTGCACGTTGCCTTTCGTTTAAGTCCGCAGCGCGGTATGTGTAAAGTCAATTTACGCTTGCAACATGTCAAATTCAAAGTCCCTGCAGAGTGTAAAATAATGCAAGCACTTATATTACAACCACGTTCCATTTCGTAGATAAATAGTATGCGTGTTTGCCTAGCTTCCA